>JAJOOR010001718.1:0-115397 GCA_036250505.1 Solanum acaule
AGCCCTTTTTATTATTACTCTTTTATTTTCATAATTTATTGTTAACTGTTTGTCTTCTAAATTATATGGTTTTACTTGTTCTAGCCATTTTATTCCTAAAATGATATTTTCATTTCCTTGATATATTTTGAATTTTATCACTATTGGTTGTGACATACGTTGGAGTGAAGGAACTTTTGATCATTTTTCTTAATTTCTGGATATTATTGGTACTGTTTGGAATTGTTTAATGGTTAATACAAGTTTGTTTCTTCTACCCAACTCTTATACGTTGCTTATAATGAATTCGAAGAATCTATGATCTGAATCTTGCAAGGATGAATAGTGAAATCCCATAATTAAGGATGTGAGAACCTTCATGAATTAACGAATATTGGTTAAATCAAATTAGTGATTCTTAGATGGTGAAGTTACATGCATTATTAATCTCTCTGCTTTGATTATTTTGTAATGGTTACAAATGTTAGAAATCGTCATAAATTTTAACTTGCGTAAAAAAGAGGCAAATGACCAGGAAAAGAGATTAACAACAGAGATTTGAGGCTACTAACACTTATCTTATGATTTGAACTCTCACAAGGATAACGTATCCAAAACAATTAACGAATGTTAATGGGTTGGGGATTGATAAGTCATTTCAGGTTTCTTTCTGTAACAAGTGTTGTCCTCAGTGCCTTTTTGTAATTCGTAGGCAATATCATAGGAGCATCATGAGAGAGCTCGTAAAACCTTATCTTATACTCAGATAAAGTCATGGAGCCTTGCTCCAACCTTGAGAACTGATCTTAGAGTCTATCTCTAATGTTCAGTGGGATAAACCTTGCCAAGAAGGCTTCAGAAAAATCTGACCATGACATCGAAATAAACCCAGCTGGCCTAGTCTCTCGGGAGAAATGCCACCATTGCTTGGCTGGCCTATCAAGCTAATAAGCGGTGAAGTTTACTTCTCTCCACTCCACCAAACCTAAAGTATATAGCCTCCCACAACAAGTAGTAAGAAACTCATGAGCATCCTCCCCATTCTCGCTAGAAAACCTCGAAGGTGAAGGTCTCAATAACACCCCGAGCATCTTCTGCTCTTCTAGAGGCGTAAATCCGACCATAATCATTAGTTGGGCAACCCTAGCTGGTACCTAAACATGAGGTGCCGCCGTTGAAGGCTAACCTAGTGGGGATAGTGCTAGTGCAACTGTAGGTGGAGTGTGCTGATAACGCTCAACTACACTTCATCCAATTCTAAGTGTAGGCAGTCGTAATCAAGTATAAACCCAACGAAGAGTTGGGATCGATCCCACAAGGAGTGATATGGTAGATAATTCAGTTACGAAGTAAACGACGTGTTCTAGTCGGTTATAAGAATAGACGTTATCGAAACAATTTAAGTAAGTTGCAGGGGTTGACAACTAGTGTCAATTGGGGGGGGGGGGGGATTAAAGTGAGCGATTAACAACTACGAAAACATGGGGTAATCAAGTAGAGAGGGATCATTGGGGATGTGATCAATTAAATGCCAATTTCTCTATATGGGTGATTTATTATCTACTTAAAAACTATGAATCTTAGTGAGTAAGCTAGGCTTTAGATGTAGTAGCCATATCGATCAATTACCACGAATCAAGCGAGTTCTCTCGAAGCTCGACAAGCATAACAATATGAACAACCTAAAACCTTAATTAATCTACTCTCTCGAGTTAGATTGGTATGATCGAATTAAGATTCACTTTCTCAAGTTGAATCAACAATAACCCAATCACTACAATCATCAATTGATAGTTTTAATTCTAAAACCTCTTTCTCAAGCAAGCCTAGAATGCTAAACTAGAACTGTATTTGCAACTACACTTCATGAATTAAAACACAACTATCAATCAAACCCACTTCAAATCAACATTTAAATCAGTGAATACTAACACCCATAAGCTAATTAAAACATTCACATAATCACACCCTCAAGAATGGGGGTTTTAGCCACACATCATAAAAAGCAATAAAATGTTACCAACTATGTTCTCCATCTATTGGGTAACAAATTGTAAGTCTTCACAATGCTTGGAATCAGTTCAAAATCAAAACCCAACTTAAAATTCTACTCAAAAACTACTAAAAACAGTGTTTAGATAAAAAAAAAACCAGAGTTAGAATATGTGGGAACTTTTTTGGAACCGGAGAACTCCCTTTTCATTTTTTAAAAATTGTACTCTTCTAGATTTTCAGCTTTTGAACCAATCGGCGAAGTAAGTTGAGCATCGCCAAACAAGTCGGCGATGCGCCAAATGTCCTCGTCCATCACTTTCTTGAAACGACTCTTCACTATTCAACTTCTGTAACTTTAGGCGATCAAGATCTCCATCGCCGATCCATTCGGCGACGTTTTGCCGAGTTGCACATTCCATCGCCGAGTTGGTTTTTTCCCAAGGCTGGCCTTCTGGAACTTTTGGCGAGCTGAAGAACCACTCGGCGGTTCACCGAGTGGTCTTGGAGATCACCAGCTTTGCTTTCTTCAACCTTTTAAGCTTTTTCGCTCCTTTTTGCTCGGTAATGTCCTTGTTTTGCTCCTTTGCCTTTATTTCTGCAAATTAACACTTTAACATCAGTTTAGAGCATAAAATAGGAATTGAGGACACTAAAACTATGATTATTAAGCCCTAAATGAGATGAAATCCCCGACTTATCAATACCCCCAACTTAAACTTTTGCTTGTCCTCAAGTAAAACACAAGATCAATCAGTTCAACAGAGATACCTAAAAATAGTGCTGCTCAAGACTCAAGATGCATGCACATGAGGTTCAATCTACTCACACAATGTTCAATTTTGCACTCCAAGTTTCAAATTATGACTAGCCATCATCAAATAGAATTTAAGCTCACAATGCTTGCTTCAAATGTAAGCTCAAGCTCAACAAGAGTATTTGAATGCCCTCACTTCAAGAATGATTCCATGCTCACACAAAGTTCATGAAAATTTCAGAATTTCGGAATCAAAAGAAACTCTCACACTCTCAAAGATAAACACATGCATGATTTTTCCCATAGGCTTGCCCGTATTTTCCAATCAACATGACATTAAGCTCAATAAAGATCACAAAAGTCTTTCAAGGCTTGTAACGGGGATGAGGGTAAAGGTATGATCATTATGGTTTAGTGACTTCTACCTTCATCAAACATGGCCTGCATTTCACTCTTTTTTTGTCCTTTTCTTTCACTCTTTTTGATTTTCACAATCCATCCTATGTTCTTTTAAGCATGGCTTATTGAATACCCCATTTCTTTGATCCATTGTACAAACTTTATTTCAACAACTCTTTTATTTTTCGTTCTTTTTCTTCTTTCACTTTTCTTTTCTCTTTTTTTTTTTAATATGGAGGGGTTTCATCTTTTTCAACATGATCCTTCAAGGGCTAATTTCTCAAACTTCTTGACTTTCCTCCTTTTTCACCACACTCCCAACTTAGGCTTTTAGCCTAAGTTGGCTATTCAAAATGACCAATGCTTCATGAAGATTTTAGGTGAGAGAGAAAGAGGTTAAATGTGTTCAAGTTTCATCCTAAGAAAAGGGTAGGCTCAAATGGTGCCAAGCAAGGTTCACACTCTCACAAGGTGGTCACAAAGAGGTATAACAACAATTTTGGTTCACTCTACACAAATTGTGCCTAAGATCATCTCTATCATTCGCCTATGCTAGTCGATTGGACAATCGAGACAAGTTCTAGGTATTATAAAGCACACATTCCAAGACAACATCACCACACACGACATTCAACATCATTATCAAGCATGACTCTACAATTTTATCGAGCGTGCAACAATTGTCACTCCCCGAAGCTACCCCCAAGACGCGGACACGAGACCTAGGATCACGAGTGACCCAAGCTAACCCTATTGGCATATCATAAGCATACTAAATAAACTGATGTAAAGAAAAGACTGTGCGGAAGCATAAGACATGAGATAAAGGAAAAGAATGGG
Organism: Solanum acaule; assembly: GCA_036250505.1. Taxonomy (NCBI): domain Eukaryota; kingdom Viridiplantae; phylum Streptophyta; class Magnoliopsida; order Solanales; family Solanaceae; genus Solanum; species Solanum acaule. The sequence continues at coordinate 3,968 of JAJOOR010001718.1, forward strand.
GAATACCCATTCTAAATCTGAAATAATTAATCTGAGAAGATTTCAATAACAACTGAAGATGAAACTCAAAACAAAAGCTGAAACTATCTATGTCTGAAATAAGCCTCTAACTGACTAGAAGTACTGGGACATGCCCCAGATAAATCTATCAAAACTGAAACTAAAGACTAAAATCAAAAGAAACATGTCTGACGTCCTTGAGAAATGAGGACTCACCACTGATGCTGCTGAACTGGAGATCGGGAACCGATCTATGCGTGATCTGGAAGCTGAGGACTTGAACCTACATCACGAGAAGATGTAGTGCAGAGTATGCGTCAGTACTTGAAAGGTACTGAGCATGCATGATAGAGTAAAGTTGAACATTAATCATAACTGAAAAGCATAAATCTGAGCAATGATAAGGGATAAGCATGATACTATACTAGAAATACTGAACATGAAATGACTGAATGCAATGACCAAGTTTATGACATGATGATACTGAAATCTAACTGTAACTGATAACATGGTCAATGCAATAGAATCTGACTATAAGGGAGCTACTAATAACTGACATAAAACCACATGATGTAAATGTGGATTCCGATGTATACACACCATCGAAAGGACCCAATATACCCTGCCAGAGGTATAGAGGCATGACTGGCGTGATCACTAAGTATAATTCCCACAAAAGGGACTTACCTATGGGGCACATAGTTCTGGGACTATGAGGGTGACTGACCCTAGTCCACTCAGTATTAAGCTACTCCCAATTAGAATGTATATAAGTAACATTATGACTAAAATGCTGAAGTACTGGATAGTTCACTTACTGACATGCAAACTCTGAGAATGCATCAATTATGACTAATAATGTGACATTCGTATCTGAATAATCTGACCTAACATGTAAAATTCATGGACTAAACGAATATATGCAACTAGGGTTATGAATATCATACAAAAAACTAAGCAACAATATGATAAATCTGATTTAGATCATTCTAATAGCTAAAACCCAACAATTTCTAACATTCAAGAAACCCTAGGTCTAGATAATATTAAGGGGATCAAGATTCTGACTGAAAACTAGGGACCTAATGGGCAAAAGGAACCCACTAGTGAAATCCCACATACCTGGTGATGAATTCCACGGAGAAATATGTCAATTTTGGGGTTGAAACTGATGAAAACCTGCTGCGTTATGGAACTAGGGCTGGTAGACTTTTTATCGTCTATTTTGCTCTAAGTTTGATCGATTTTTAGTGAATGAAAAGACTAGGTGATATACCGTGAGTTTACGATATTTTTTAATACATTTCACTTAAGAGTTGTGTGTGTCTAGAGCCATTTTGTATTGGTATTAATGTGTTTTTATCATGATTGCAGGAAATAAGTTCGAACGTGGAAGTAGAGAGACACAACTGAAGATTGTTGCAGTAAAGGGCACCTACGGATGTGACCTATGGACCGTAGGTCCAGTCACGGTCCGTAAGTAGTAGGCGTAGATGGGCAAACATGGCTTGAAGGAAAAATCAGGGAATTCTTGACTAAGTGTGGAACCACGACTACAAACGACGGACCGTAGGTTGACCTACGGGCTGTCCGACAGCTCCGTCGAATGATTCAGAGAAGGGGGTTCCAGTACTTGATTTCAAAAGTCTAAGTATGAAACTACAGAGGATGATCCACGGACCGTGTATCGAGTCATGGCCCGGACTGATGATCCATCAAATGTCACTGAGAGGGGATGATTTTGAGTTGTGGAAAATTGCTTAAGTCCCAAACCACGGAAGGGACCTACGGACCGTAGGTCAGTCCACGGTCAGTAGGTCAGTGTCGTCGACTGCAACCAGGTCCAAAAACTTTATTTCCTTATTTCGTTTCCTTTTTATTTGGGACATGTTTTTCTATATAGAGGGCATGTAAACCTCATTTTTGGGGGTTAGACACTATTACTTTAGTTCTAGTTTTTGGCTTTAGAGACTAACTTGCAACTTTAGCAATTCTTGATTTCCTAAGTTGGTTTTGAAGATTTTTTTCTTGGAAATTTAAGTTGAGATTCTGGGCTTCTTCTACTTATTACGTAAGTTCATGATTTCTTCATCTAAAAATATGAATTGTGTTCTTGCTACTATGGGTAACTAAATCCACAACTAGGGTTGTGGGAACCATGAACGATTAATAAAGTATGAATAGTAACTAAGTAATTCTTGAATAGTGTTGTTGCATGCATTGATAATTCTTTTGTTTAAAAGTCTTTTTAGCGGTGGCCAACGTTAGAACTCGCCTTGTTGCTACTTGCCGGACCAAGGAGGTAGTTAATAAGAAAAGAATTATCAACATAGATTTAGTGTGATACTATCTAATAGTCTAATGTCAATTGGTGCGAGGGTGACAACTAATCCATACATTGATGTGATGTCTAATATAAGGTAAATGTAAGGGTTAGTAAATTATACACACGTAGCCGGACCAAGGTGCGGGGTGAAATTATCTAGTTGCCGGACCAAGGAATTAGAGCTACATAAGTTATCACTTTGCATGTAATACACTAGGAAAGGATTACTATTACTAGGATTACCGTGTTATGAGCTTATGGGGAACACATAAACCCTAGTTTCTCTCTCTCATTGATAACAACAAAGTTTGAATCTTGCTCACTTGTTCTCTAAACAACAATCAATTATTTGTTTCACAACTCTCCCCCCCCCCCCCTTTACTTACTTGTCTCGGAAATACGTTGACTAAACGAATATAATCGTAGGTTAAGCTTAAGTCTAAACCATATTCCTCGTGGGATTGACCCCAACCTCCAAGTTGGATTCTTTATTTAATACCGATCGCTTATACTTCTTTAGGGATGTGTAATTTGAGCGTATCAAATTTTGGGGCCGCTGTCGGGGAATAAGGCTTTTAGATGAAGTTTAACTACATTATTGAACTTTAGTCAATTATTTTCTAATTTTACTTTTTCTTTTGTTTTTGTTTCTCTCAGGTTCCTACTCTAGTGTATGCCAAGTACAAGGAGTCAAGGTGAACCACTGACTCCTTACGATCCAAAATTGAACAGAACTTTGGGATGAATAATCAAGGGGCCCCAGCCAATCCTATCGATGGAAATCTAGGTGATGGAGCTGAGTTGCAGCCTCCTAGGGTTAATAATGAGAATGCTGAAAATCAAAGTGGTAATATATTGGGAGATGCATTGAGGCTACAAAATCCACCAGAACCGAAGCTGCGTGATAACTATAGGGTCGACTTCAATGCCACTGAATCTGAAGGACCTATTGTTCTACCTCCTCTACCTTCGAAGCGTACATTCATGGTAATGAGCAGTTTGATGCAGATGCTTACAGCGAGGGGTCTGTTCTCTGGTATGGCATCGGAGGATCCACATGGGCACATGGCCAAGTTGAGGAGTGTTTGCAAGAGTTGCGTGAGTCGATCGGATTTAGACATGGATGTCATTGGGTTGAGAGTCTTCCCTCTATCATTGACCGGAGATACTGCTGTATGGTTTACTGAGCTTCTTTATAACTCAATTCACACATGGGATCAATTGTGTAAAGTGTTCATGGCAAAATACTTCCAGTGTCAAAGAAGTTGAACCACAAATATAAACTCAACAACTTCATAGTGCTACCTGAAGAGTCTGTGAGTAGTTCGTGGGACAGGTTCACTGCTTTCATAAGAAGTGTTCCAAACCACCATATTGATGATGAGTCACTGAAGGAGTATTTCTACAGAGGCCAAGATGACAATGGTAAGGCTGTGCTTGATACTATTGCAGGAGGATCATATGGTAAGTTCACTTTTGAGGAGATCGTTGAGAAACTGGAGAAGATTTTTCGAAACAATAAAGCATGGAGCACTCAAAAGTCAGACATTGGAATAAGCACTTTTGCAGTTCAATTTGCACCTAGTCAATCTGCCGATGACATTTGTGAGGAGATGGCTCAGATGAAGATAGAACTTGGGTTGGTGTTGAAGCATGTGAGCGGAGGTACCAAAAAGATAAATGCTGTGAATTATTTGACTAAAAATCCACCACTGATTGAGGAGTGCTACTATGAAGAGGATACTTATGCAGTGAATGATCAGAAGGGGGGTTTCCGAGACAACGCCGAAGGTTCCAATTCAGATAATTGGCGCCAAGGTCAAGGAAACCAAGGTTGAAACTATGGCAACTACAATCGAGAGGGTCATTATGTCAGGGATGGGAACTACAATCGCGACAACAACTACAACCGGAACAACTATAGAAACAAAAACAATAAGGGTGGGACATTGTTCCCTTCAAAATTGGGAATCTGGTAATAGGGAAGCTAGGGGTAATATGTCACGTATTAAGGATATGATGCAAAAGATGATGAAGAGGTTTGATTCGATTGATGAGAATGTGAAGGAGATGCGAAACGACTTGTCTGGAATAGGTCAAAAAGTTGATGCCCATACAATGTCGATCAAGCAACTTGAGAAACATATGAATCAGCTGTCCACTACAAACGTCAGCCTGACACACTTCCTAGCAACACCATCCAAAATCCGAAGAATGATGGGCATTGTATGGCAGTCACTACTCGAGGGGGTAAGCAGACCATTGATCCACCCATGTCGTCTGAGGTTGAAGTTGAGGTTAGTAAAGATGATGATGAGATTGAGGTTACTGGAGAGTTTGAGAATGCTATAGAGAAGGAAGTGGAGATAACCAAGAAAGTTGTTCCCATGCCTAGACCTCCACCTCTATTTCCACAGAGGTTAGTGAAGAAGACTGAAGAAGGGAAATACCGCATGTTTATTAGTATGTTGAAACAACTTTCCATCAATGTTCCGTTGATAGAAACCTTAGAGCAAATGCCTGGGTATGTGAAGTTTATGAAAGATATGGTGACTAAGAAGCGGGCCGTGAGTTTTGAAGATGACGATAGGTTGCAACATTGTAGTGCTATTGCTATAAGGTCCCTTGTGCAAAAGAAGGAGGATCCTGGTGCCTTTACTATTCCTTGTACCATCGGGTTGCTGCATTTTACAAAGGCATTGTGCGATTTGGGTGCTAGTATTAATCTGATACCATTGTCTATTTACAAGAAGTTGGGTTTGGGAGATCCAAAACCGACTGCGATGCGATTGCTCATGGCCGATAGAACTGTGAGGAGGCCCATTGGTGTGCTCCATGATGTACTAGTGAAGGTGGAGTCGTTTATCTTTCTAGTGGATTTTGTGATACTTGATTGTGAGGTTGATTTTGAGGTTTCCATCATCCTTGGGAGACCATTCCTTGCCACTGGGCGCGCCTTGGTCAATATGGAGAAAGGGCAGATGAAGTTCCGATTGAATAATGAAGAGGTAACTTTCAATATTTACAGATCCATGATATAGAGTAGTGAGCTCAAGTCGGTATCAGTGGTGAATCATATTGTACAGAGTGGTTCTGAGGTGTCTATTAAAGAGAGATTAGGTGTTGATGCACTAGCAGCGGCAATGATGAACTTTGAAAGTGATGGTATTGAAGACTATGATGAATTGGTTGCCGCACTTGATAGGTTTGAATTCCGTTCAAAACCAAAGAGATTGGAGTTTGACATGAAGAATCGCAACTCTCCACCTGCAAGACCGTTTGTTGAGGAGGCTCCGAAATTGGAGCTTAATGATCTACCATTAGATTTGAGGTATGTATTCTTGGGGATAGATGGTACTTTACCGGTCATCATTGCGGTAGATTTGAATGTGACATAAGTTGAGGCATTGGTTTCCATGTTGAAGAGGTTCAAGCAGGCTATTGGGTGGACTATTGCAGACATTATTGGGATCCCTCCTGGCATTTCTTCTCATAAAATCCAACTCATGCCGGATCACAAGCCTAGTATTGAGTACCAGAGAAGACTAAATCTGCCTATGCAAGACGTAGTGATAAAGGAAATCATCAAGTGGTTGGATACTGGAGTTATTTATCCCATTGTAGATAGTAGTTGGGTTTGTCCTATTTAGTGTGTGCCCAAGAAAAGGTGGGATGACTGTGGTTCCAAATGCAAAAAATGAGCTTGTTCCGATGCGGCCTGTGACTTGATGGAGAGTCTGCATGGACTACTGGAAATTAAATGCTTGGACAGAAAATGACCACTTCCCTATGCCGTTCATGGATCAGATGTTGGACCGACTTGCTGGTAAGGGATGGTATTGCTCTCTTGATGGTTATTCGGGCTACAATCAGATTTCTATACCTCCGGAAGACCAAGAGAAGAACACTTTCACTTACCCTAATGGGGCTTTTGCCTTCAAACGGATGCCATTTGGGTTGTGTAATGCTCCACCGACCTTCCAGCATTATATGATGTCGATATTTTCTGATACGGTGGAGGACACTATTGATGTATTTATGGATGATTTCTCAGTGGTAGGTGATTCTTTTGATCGTTGTTTAGAACATTTGGCCGAAGTACTGAAACGGTGTGTAGAGGGCAATCTTGTGCTCAATTGGGAAAAATGTCACTTCATGGTGAAAGAGGGGATAGTTCTGGGTCATCGGATTTCTGAGAAGGGTATTGAGGTTGATAGAGCGAAAGTCGAGGTAATAGAAAAGCTTCCACCACCTATCTCTGTTAAAGGTGTTAGAATTTTTCTTGGGCATGCAAGTTTCTATAGGAGGTTCATCAAAGATTTCTCCAAAATTGCACATCCATTGTGCAAACTGCTTGAAAAGGAGTATAAGTTTGATTTCGATGATGCTTGTCTGAGAGCATTTGGAGAGTTGAAGGAAAAACTAGTTTCCGCACCTATCATTATTTCACCGGATTTGGGGCAACCGTTTGAGGTAATGTGTGATGCGAGTGGAGTGGCGCTTGGTGTGGTATTGGGACAGAGGCGAGAGAAGATTCTTCATCCCATTTACTATGACAGCAAAACTCTAAATGTGGCTTAAAAGAACTATACATTGACTGAACATGAGCTTCTTGTGGTGGTTTTCGTATTCGAGAAATTTTGATTCTACTTTATTGGTACTAAGGTCATAGTGCATACTGACCATTCTGCATTGAGGTATTTGATGGCTAAGAAGGATACAAAACTGAGGTTGATTAGATGGGTGTTGTTACTGCAAGAGTTTGACTTTGTGGTGAAAGATAGAAAGGGGATAGAAAATCAGGTTGCCGATCACTTGTCCAGATTGGAGGAAGAGACTATGCTCAAGCTTGGTGATAGGGCTGATATTAATGATGCTTTCCCAGATGAACATGTATTGGCTGCTTCTCATGATCTGATTCCTTGGTTCGCAGACTTTGCTAACTATTTGGCAAGTGATCTGGTGCCATCGAATTTGTCTTTGCACCAAAGGAAAAAGTTTATGCATGATGTGAAGAAGTTCTTGGGATGAGCCTTATTTGTACTAAAGTTGTGCTGATGGGATTATTCGTCGCTATGTGCCCGAGGTTGAGATGTTGAGTATACTAGAGGTGTGTCACTCATCGCCTGTTGGTGGGCATCACAGTGGTATTCGGACTGCGCATAAAATTTTGCAGTGTGGGTATTACTGGCCTACCATCCACCAAGATGCTCATGATTTCACCAAGTCTTGTGACCGTTGCCAAAGAGAAGGAGGAATTTCAAAGATGCAAGAGCTTCCTATGAATCCGATATTGGTGATAGAGTTGTTTGATGTATAGGGCATTGATTTTATGGGTCCATTTGTGAGCTCACATGGGATGAATTATATTCTTGTTGCAGTTGATTATGTGTCAAAGTGGGTGGAAGCAATTGTGCTTTCCAACAAAGAAGGTAAAAATGTCACCACATTCCTGAAAAAGAATATCTTCTCCAGATTTGGCACACCTTAGGCGATTATCAGCGATGGAGGTTCCCACTTTTGTAATAAGTTGTTCAAGGCGCTACTTGAGAAATATGGCATCTGCCATAATGTGGCCACTTCTTACCATCCGTAGTCTAGTGGGCAAGTTGAAGTGTCCAACAGAGAGATCAAGCAGATTTTGGCTAAGACTGTGAAAGCTAATAGAACTGATTGGTCAAGGAAGCTTGATGATGCTCTATGTGCCTATTGCACAACATTCAAGACTCCCATAGGTATGTCCCCCTACCAACTTGTATATGGGAAGTCTTGCCATTTGCCGGTAGAGCTAGAGCATAAGGCTATGTGGGCGCTAAAGAAGCTAAATTTGGACTGGGGCGCCACATCGAATCAGAGAATGAGTGACTTGAATGTGCTTGATGTGTTTCTCCTAAGAGCTTATGAAAGTACAGCCTTGTACAAGGAGAAGATGAAGAAGTATCATGATCAAAGGATGGAATAACGAGAATTTGTTGTGGGTGATCTTGTGCTTTTATTCAACTCTAGATTGCGCTTGTTTCTGGGCAAGCTTAAGTTCAAGTGGACCGGGCCATTCTTAGTCACGCAAGTGCTCCCACATAGAGCGGTCAAGCTCGAAAACAGCGAGGGAACAAAGTTTAAGGTAAACGGGCAACGGATCAAGGTCCATCTAGGAAAATAGAAGAATGTGCAAGAGGTGGTTGAGGCCTACTATCTTGATGAAGTTTGAGTAATCAAGAGGCCTTCGTCGTGCCGCGACGTTAAATCAAGCGCTGCTTGGGAGGCAACCCAAGATGTACAATCTAGCCAACTATAGGTTTTTGTTTTCGGTTTAGTAGTTTTCTTTGTTTATTTACATTTCTATATTCCTTTAGATAGGTGCTTTATTTTTGTTTTAGTGTTGGCTAGATATAGCATAGGGTCCGTGTCTAAAAAGTTTCCAGAAAATGTAAAAAGAAAGGCCTAACGGTTGCTACATGTGCAGGGATAAAAAGCAAAATCTACATAAAATGTCTATTGTAGAGGTCTACGGACCCCATCGACGGTCCGTAGGTTAATCCACGGACCGTGAATGGTGTCCGTTGACCCCAAGTAAGTCCTTTGATTTTTTCCAAGTGTTGATTAACCTACGGACCCGACCTATGGTTCGTAGGTCAACCCACGGCCCGTCGACGGGGTTTCGTGGGTCCAAAGTTAGGGTTTAGTCGACCCGACCCGACTCGAACCTCTTTTAAATAAAACTCTTCATTTTCAAATCATTCCCCCACTTCCCATATTCCATCCTAACTGTTTCTAACCCCTCTAAATCCCATAACTCCCTCATTATATCCCCAAATCACTCTCATCTTCCATATATATCATCACCCATACCTTATTTCCATTCCTTTCTTCCCCACAATCTGATCACTCCCATTCCCAAGAAGAGTTCAAGGTTCGAGTTCTGTGTCCAAAAGGTCTATGGATTTGAGCATCACACAATCACCCACTTCCATTGCTTCTAAGGTAATCCATTTCAACTTAACTCTGAATTTTGATATTCATTGTTCAAAATATGAAGTCGTGAAGTGGATCTTGACCTTGGGTTGTTATTGTATGAAATTGCATGTTAAACTAAAGTTAGAAACACCCTTGGGGCGATAGAATGTGATTGTGTTGTCGTTGTAATAATTTTAATCAGAGAAAAAGAGTGTAAATGCAAGTTTCGACTTAGGGTTCCTAGTTTCATATGCAATACATGTTAAAGATTGAGTAATTGGAACCCTAGGGATGAAAAACTATCATAAATTATGTTAAAATGAATAATTAGACTTAGGATGATTGTTGTATTTTTCAAAAAATGGTGTCACCAATGAGGCATGTCTGATACCTGGCATAGACTTGACCCACGAGACCCTGTCTATGGACCATAGATCAGGTCCGTGGGTCTGCACATAACTAATAAATGCTAAGTGTGGAACCATAGAAGTGGACTACGGTCCGTAGTTCGATCTACGGACCGTTCTGCACATCCATGGTTCACATCAGAGACCCCTCTTTTGGGTACCCTGATCTACTGAGGGGACCTACGGACCGTGGATCCATCCACGAACCGTAGGAACCCACCGTGGGTTGGCATTTAACTATTGTCCAGAAATTTTTCAATTTTTGTTTTGGTTCATTCTTAGTTCTAAATTTTTGTCGAGTGTGTTATTGGTTTATTTTGGTACTAATTAATCCTCCACAGGTACCATGGCTCCTAAGAAACCAGTGACCTACACAAAAAAAGGCAAGACCAAGTCCGTGGCGCCGACTTTTCGGCTGATTGATGAAGATGTGTATGCGAAGAAGGATCCCGCGTATGTCCCACTAGCCACAAGGACTTCCCCCACATCACCCCTGACTACCCGAAATGAATCCAAGAAGGTGGTTCCCGAAGTAGTCACTGCCTCCCAATCTAATGAGTAGGATACACTAATCAGATCACCGGCTGGGTCTGCTTCCAGTTCTAAGTCCGCCTCTGCTTCTTGTTCTGAGTTCGTCTCTGCTTCCGATTCTGAGTCCGCCTCTGCTACCGGGTTTGCTTATGGCTCTGCAAACCGCTCAAGTTCACATGGTAGGGCTGTCTCATCTGGTGAGGCTACTAGTACGGGGGACATTCCCGTGCCACCTAACACCGAAACCTGCTCCAGTTGCTGAGGAGCCTAATAGATAGTGCGTTGAGGGCTAGTGGCAGATTTACAGGGATGCCCGGTCCGCTTACTGACAAAGGGAGAATTGCCTAGATTATTATAAAGGAGCGCATGGTACTCACAGGCAGCCTGCATACCATGCCCGACATCCACCGGCTTTTCCAACAGCATAAGTGTGAATGGATGGCTCGGGAACGAGGGACATATAGCGAGGAGATCATGACGGAGTTCTATGCTTCCTACGTAGCCACTCTAAAAGGCTCTATTCATAAAAATGCAAATCCCGCAGCCCATGCACCACTTAAGGCTACACTAGTGCGTGTGGTTTCAGTGGACATATCGCAGATCACTATCAGCCAATTCATCTACAGTCCGAGCACCACTTGGGCACTCAACACCGCATAATTTGACTACATGTGGGATATTGTGAGGAGTGGAGCATTCCAGCGGAATGCAGAGCAGAGGGAGGCTGTATTACTTTGGCTGGCTAGGTACATAGCTGTGGACGGAGAGCGCGCGGAGTAGGTTAGCACACCGCGCTGGGGTATTCGGAAGGCCACCTAAATTTGGTAGCCAAGTTATTCTGGATTTTGGTAAGGAACATGGTATCGCCCACTAAGGACGATAATACGCTTACTTGGGATAGAGCGGTGATAGTTGCGGCTTTGGTAGCTGGGTTCGAGATCGACTTTTCCCACATGCTGTTGGCAGAGATTCATGAGAGGGAGTTCAGGACTACCACTACTTTACCTTTCCCGTGTATGATCTTCCAATTGTGCAGGGATTCTGGGGTGCCTATTTGGCATTGTGACAAATTGGTACAAGCGACCGAAACCCTTGACATCGGCCTTATTCGGGATGGACCCAACGTAGCTGCCCCATGACGTGGTCCATAGATTGAGGTGCCGCCATTAGGAGCATATTTAGTAGCTGATGTGGAGCAGATGCAGGGTGAGGACCCTGCCCCTCCAGCCCACACTGATGATGCCCCGACCTCCCCATCTTAGGCCGCCAGTCGGGCCCCTAGCTCATCCAGAGCCATCCCTCCATTAGGATACGCTGTCGTGCCCCTTGCCCGTGTTAAAAAATTGGAGGCACAGATGGCCACACTGCTTCATCATGTGAAGCCTTGGATGCATCGTTCTATCTCAGAGTCCGAGGCCAGGATGGACAAGAGGATAAAACACATGATGGACCTGAAGGTCCAGGCCGTTAATAAGTGCCTGGATGCCTTCGAGTTGAGAGTCCTCGAGCGACTAGTCCCCACCACAGATATCTCCTCTTTCTGGACTAATCTTAATGCCATCCTAGTTCCATCCATGGATGCACCAGAGTCCGCCCCTACTGCACCGGCCGATGATAAAGTGTTAGATGCTCTTTTCAACGAGGACATATCGCAGTCCGAGTCTACCCGTGACAGAGGGAAGAGGCACCGTGTTAGCCACACTTATGATGCCACTGAGGATGCAAGGGCAAAGAAGAGGGAGCCCCAACAGACTGCGCAGGCAAGGACAACTTCTATTGTGGATGAGAAGTTGCGCTAGCAGAGGGGTCGTGAGGGTGCTCTTGGGGCCTCGAGTTCTATGCCCATTACTGAGGCTGTTGCTACTCTAAGAGATGATGCAAGCACTACTGATGGTGCTGAGATGATAGATGGCAGCGCTACTGATGGCGTTCCCCATGTTGATCCAGCGGGCTCCGGGAAGCCGGACCCACCCGCTTGTTGAGTTCTTCGGCGCATTTGCACTACAAGTTTGCTTAACATTCACCCTACTATTTATTGCTTATTTTTGTGTGCTTTGAGGACAATAACACTTTATTTTGTTGGGGGTGGGGTAAACAGATTATGAGTGATAGGGTTAAGTTTGAGTAACCCAACTCATAGTCCTCTCTTGGGGTTTTCTTGCCTGTGTTCTTTTACCCCAAGAGACTATTTTTTATTTCTGTTGAACCGGCATGTGTTAGGATTGTATGTGTTGGAGCATGAGAAAGACTAAAGCATGATGGCATGAGCATGAAAGAAAAAAATGATACCCATCCAGAAAAATAATGTGATATGTGCTAAAATCTATATGCTAGAATGAGTTGAACGTGTTGGCTCTGAATGTGACATGATAAGAAGGTTCCAAGAGTGTGTGAGGATAGTTGAATGGTCAGATAGTTTTGTGACAATCTAAAACTTGCCCCGTTGGTCCTGCTAGGATAATCTAGGCTAGAAGTTGGGAAATGATTATAGGCCATTTTTCAAATTAGTCCACTTAAGCCTAAAATGATCTAACCAAATGGTAGCATTGTTCCCTTTGATCCAAATATTTGAACCTAAAATTGACCATTTCTTTTGATTCACCTAACTCACCTTCCCTTAAAATGTTGTCTTGGCCCTGGTCCCTCCTTGGACATATGCACCTTGACTTAGGCCAAAAGCCTAAGTTAAGGGTGGCTAAGTCAAAAGTGACCTTGATCTTGGCCCTGGTTCGACATCGGACATTGTGCACCTCAACTAACGCAAAATGCATAAGTTAAGGGTGGCTATGAAAGAGGAAACCTAATGGAAAAAAGTGTATGACAAGAGTTTAGTGTTGAAAAGAGAAAAAGAAAGAAAGAGGATGTGACTTGTGAGAAAAAGGCAAAAGAATGTGATAAGTGAAAGCGTGAAAAGAAATAAAGAAAAATAAAGTGAAAAAGAAAAAATATATATAAACAAGTGTCACAAAGTCAAAAGTCGCATCCTTGGTTGAAAAGAGAAGGGTAAGAAAAAGGGATGAAAAGTTGCTAAAGGTAGGTCAAGGAAGAGGTAAAAAGCTAATGTAATGTCAAGGAGGGCAGAAAGTCACTAAAAGTACCCAAATGTACCACACCTGACCCTGAGCCTACGTTACAGGCTAAGAAAGTCCTATAGTGATCCTAGTAACTAGTTTGGAGAGTCTAAGCAGTGAAAATAAGGGCAAGCCTATGGTATTGAGCACTAACTGTACTTGAATTTACTTCTGAGAGTGAGTGTTGAATGAATCCTTGTACTCAAAATCATATTCATTGTGTGAAAAAGGATTTCATTTGAAGTAAGGGCACTAGTTACATTGTTGGAAAGTTGGTACCTTTGTGATTGTGAAAAGTGTATGTTGTGTGTCTGTTGGTCGATCTTTGTCATGTTTAGATCCGCATGAGTTAGCTCGTTGAGTCTAAGAGAAACGATTTGCACTAGAAAAGAGAGTTGGGATAGAAAGCCATGTGATTGCTTGAGATTTAATGTATGCTTCTACATAAGTGTCGTTTAGAGTCTTAATGTGTCGCTTGAGGACAAACAACGAATTTAAGTTGAGGGTGTTGATATACCGTGAGTTTACGATATTTTTAATAGACTTCACTTAAGAGTTGTGTGTGTCTAGAGCCATTTTGTATTGGTATTAATGTGTTTTTATCATGATTGCAGGAAATAAGTTCGGACGTGGAAGTAGAGAGACATAGCTGAAGATTGTTGCAGAAAAGGGCACCTACGGACGTGACCTACGAACTGTAGGTCCAGTCACGGTCTGTAGGTAGTAGGCGTAGATGGGCAGGCATGGCTTGAAGGAAAAATCAAGGAACTCTTGACTAAGTGTGGAACCACGACTACAAATGACGGACCGTAGGTCAACCTACGAGCCGTCATGCATCTCCGTCAAATGATTCATAGAAGGGGTTCAAGTACCTGATTTCAAAAGTCTAAGTATGAAACTATGGAGGAGGATCCACGGACCGTGGATCGAGTCACGGCCCGTAGTGATTATCCATCAAATGTTACTAAGAGGAGAAGATTTTGAGTTGTGGAAAATTGCCTAAGTCCCAAACCACGAAAGGGACCTACGGACTGTAGGTCAGTGTCGTCGACTGCAACCGCGTCCATAAACTTTATTTCCTTTTTATTTGGAACATGTTTTTCTATATATAGGGCATGTAAACTCGTTTTTGGGGGTTAGACACTATTACTTTAGTTCTAGTTTTTGGCTTTGGAGATTAACTTGCAACTTTAGCAATTCTTGATTTCCTAAGTTGGTTTTGAAGATTTTTTCTTAGAAATTCAAGTTGAGATTCTGGGTTTCTTCTACTTATTACGTAATCTCATGATTTCTTCATCTAAAAATATGAATTGTGTTCTTGCTACTATGGGTAACTAAATCCACAACTAGGGTTGTGGGAACCATGAGCGATTAACAAAGTATGAATAGTAACTAAGTAATTCTTGAATAGTGTTGTTGCATGCATTGATAATTCTTTTGTTTAAAAGTCTTTTTAGCAGTGGCCAACGTTAGAACTCACGTTGTTGCTACTTGCCGGACCAAGGAGGTAGTTAATAAGAAAAGAATTATCAACATAGATTTAGTGTGATACTATCTAATAATCTAATGTCAATTGGTGCAAGGGTGAAAACTAAGCCATACATTGATGTGATGTCTAATATGAGGTAATGGTAAGGGTTAGTAAATTATACACACGTAGCCGAACCAAGGTGTGGGATGAAATTCTCTAGTTGCCGGACCAAGGAATTATAGATACATAACTTATCACTTTTCATGTAATACACTAGGAAAGTATTACTATTTGTAGGATTACCGCGTTATGAGCTTATGGGGAACACGTACACCCTAGTTTCTCCCTTTCATTGATAACACCAAAGTTTGAATCTTGCTCACTTTTTCTCTAAAAAACAATCAATTATTTGTTTCACAACCCCCCCCCCCTCTTTACTTACTTGTCTCGTAAATACGTTGACTAAATGAATATAATCGTAGGTTAAGTTTAAGTCTAAACCATAATCCTCGTGGGATCGATCCCAACCTCCAAGTTGGATTCTTTACTTGATAGCGTTCGCTTATACTTCTTTAGGGAGGTGTAATCTGACCGTATCACTAAGGTAGATTCTAATTTGTTTACTAGGCTAAAACTGACCTAATCCATGCAGTTTAGGGGTTAAACGACATAGTTTAGGGGTCCAACGCATAGGAAAAAGGCCAAATGATCCTTGACTTAAAAGCTGTCGGGGTCACCGACAGACTGTGGATGGACTGACGGTCCGTGATTTTCAACCGTCTTCAGGGTTCTGGACTTAATTCTGGGGGCTCGATCCACAGACGAGGACCACGGTCCATGGTCTGACCTACGGTCCGTGGGTTCGACCGTGGGTCGACACTTAGAATAATTTTTGGGCTGATTCTGGGTAGGGTTGCTGGTGGTGAACTACGGACCACCAGAACGGACCATGGGTCACCCTACGGTCCGTGGGTAACAACCGTGGGTTGCACCTTCAACTTCTGAAATCTGCATATTGGTCTGTTTTTGTATACGGGGTGTTACAATATCTCCCCCTTGGGAACATTATGAAGACTAAACTAGCTGAATATGGAGGGGAAGAGCTACAACCCTACCACTAAATACTGAAACTGATTTCTAACTGAACTAAGTTTCAAGAATATGCAAATACGCTGAAAGTGCAAAAATGAATGAAGGAACAAGATACTAAGACTGAATCTATGCATGAATGACTGAAAACTGAAGAGGAACTATTACCTCAAGCTGGAGTGGAATCAGAAGGAAAGAGGTGAGGATACTTGGTCTTCATGGCTGCGTCTGCTTCCCAAGTAGCTCTCTCTACGGACTGACTCCTCCACAAAACCTTAACTGAAGCGACTTATTTGTTTCTCAACCTTCGAACCTGACGATCAAGGATTTCAACTGGCACATCCTAATAAGTGAGGATATCCTTCACAACCAGACTTTCTAAAGGTACAATGGATGCTAGATCACCCACACACTTTTTCAAAAATGAAATGTGAAAGAACAGATGCACCGCTGCTTGTTCTGTTGGTAACTCTAACTCATAAGCCACTTTTCCAACTCTTTTCAAGATCTTGTAAAGATCTACATATCTAGGACTGAGCTTCCCTTTCTTGCCAAATATCATCACCCCTTTCATAGGTGACACTTTCAGGAAAACCCAATCATCAATTTGGAACTCTAATTCCTTTCTCCTTACATCTGAATAGGATTTTTGGCGACTCTGGGCTGTCTTAAGTCTATCTCTAATGAGTTACACTTTCTCCATAGCATCATGAACTGAATCTAGTCCTATCAAGGCTGCTTCACCTACTTCAAACCAACCAATTAGAGATCTACATCTACACCCATATAATGCCTCATAAGGGGCCATCTGAATGCTAGAATGGTAGCTAATATTGTAGGCGAACTCTATAAGAGGAAGGTTATCATCCTAACTACCTTTGAAGTCGATCACATAAGATCTCAACATGTATTCTAAGGTCTGAATGGTACGCTATGTATGATCATCCGTCTGTGGCAGAAATGTTGTGCTAAGATTAACCTGAGTACCAAGACCTTTCTGTAATGACTTCCAGAAATGAAAGGTAAACTGAGGACCTTTATCTGAGATGATAGACAAAAAAACCCCATGCAATCTAACTATCTCATTAATGTAAAGCTTGGCGTAGTCGTCCGCCGAATCTATAGTCTTAATCGCCAAAAAGTGTGCAGACTTGGTAACTTTGTCAACTACCACCCAAATGGAGTCATGTTGTCTACGAGTACGAGGTTAACCTATAATGAAGTCCATGTTGATCACTTCCCACTTCCAAGTAGGAATGTTGATCTCTTGAGTCATACCTCCTAGTTTATGATGTTCTACCTTCACTTGTTGACAATTGGGGAACTTGGCCATAAAATCTGCTATATCCTTCTTCATGCCATTCCACCAAAAGACTTCCTGCAGATCACGGTACATCTTAGTGGCACCTGGATGAATATAATATCTGGAGTTATGGGATTCTGCAAGAATCTGCTGTCTCAACTCACCCACCTTAGGAAAGCATAATCGACCCTGATAGCGAAGCACACCATCTCCACCTTAGGAGAAAACCTCAACTCTGTGCTGATGAATTGCACCCTTTAGTTGAAGCAATATCGGATCACTGTCTTACTTTTCCTTAACCTCCGCTACCAATGAAGATTCTGACCCATTTTGAACTGTTACACCGCCATCTGATATACTCATAAGGCAAACTCCCAAGCGAGCAAGCCTGTGAAAATGTTTTGCTAGTTCCTTTCTTTCTTCCTCAACATGAGCTACACTACCCATAAATAGTCTGCTAAGAGCATCAGCTACTACATTGGCCTTACCAGGATGGTAAAGCACATTCATATCATAATCTTTAAGGAACTCAAGCCATCTCCTCTGGCGAAGATTCAACTCTTTCTGGGTGAACACATACTGAAGGCTCTTATGGTCTATGAACACATCTACGTGAACACCATACAAGTAATGTCTCCAAATCTTAAGGGCAAATACCACTGCTGTAGGCTCAAG
Source organism: Solanum acaule (assembly GCA_036250505.1). Lineage (NCBI taxonomy): Eukaryota > Viridiplantae > Streptophyta > Magnoliopsida > Solanales > Solanaceae > Solanum > Solanum acaule. The sequence goes on from JAJOOR010001718.1 coordinate 21,795, forward strand.
GTCATGAGTCGGATAATTTTTCTCATGCACCTTAAGTTGTCTTGAAGCATAATCTATAACCTTGCCTCGTTGCATCAACACACAACCTAGGCCGAATCTGGATGCATCATAATAGATAACATAATCGTATGAACCCTCTGGTAGGGTCAAAATAAGAGTTGTAGCTAACCTAGTTTTTAGTTCTGAGAAGCGTTTCTCAAAATCTTCTGACCACTGAAACATAACCTTTTTCTGAGTCAACTTAGTCAATGGAGAAGCTATGGATGAAAATCCTTCCACAAACCTTATGTAATAACCCGTTAAACCCAAGAAACTTTTGATATCTATAGGAGAGGTAGGTCTGGGCCATTGTTTCACTGCTTCTATTTTCTGAGAATCCACTCTGATCCCTTTGCTAGACACAATATGCCCAAGAAAAGCAAGAGACTGCAACCAAAACTCACATTTGCTAAACTTAGTGAATAACTGGTGATCTTTGAGAGTTTGCAGGACAACCCTCAATTGATTCACATGTTCTTCCTCATTCCTAGAGTAAATGAGGATATCATTAATAAACACGATAATGAACAAGTCCAAATACTGCTTGAACACTCTGTTCATCAAATCCATGAAAGTTATAGAAGCATTGGTTAGTCCAAATGACACAACTACAAATTATTAATGACCATACCGAGTTCTAAAGGTTATTTTCGGTATGTCGCTATCTCTGACTCTGAGCTGATGATAACCGGATTTGAGATCTATCTTTGAGAAATGACTAGCACCCTGAAGTTGGTCGAAAAAGTCATCAATCCTTGGGATAGGGTACTTATTCTTGATTGTCCTTGTTCAACTGTCTATAATCAATGCACATCCTGAGAGAACTATCTTTCTTTTTCACGAACAATACTGGTGCACCCCATGGGAAAATACCGGGTCTGATGAAGCCCTTATCTAGAAGGTCTTTCAACTACTTTTTCAATTTCTTAAGCTCAACTGGAGCCATTCTGTAAGGAGGAATAGAAATAGGCTGGGTATCTGGAATGAGATCAATTTCGAAGTTGATTTCCCTTTTGGGAGGAACTCTGGGAAGATCTTCTGGAAACTCATTAACTATAGGAACTGACTCAAGAGTTGGGGTTTCGGAGCCCAAATCCTTAACCCAAACTAGATGATAGAGATAACCCTTAGAGATCATCTTTCTGGACTTAAGGTAAGAAATGAATCGACCCATAGGCGCTAAGCTACTACCCTTCAATTCTAAGATTGGTTCGTCTGGATACTGAAAACGAATGATTCTAGTTCTACAATCGATGGAGGCATAACAAAAATGTAACCAATCCATGCCTAGAATAATATCAAAGTCTACCATTTCTAATTCTACAAGATCTGCTGAGGTGACTTACTAAGAGACTGTGATAGGGCAATTTCTGTATACCCGTCTAGCTATAACTGGGTCACCGACTGGAGTAGAGACTGAGAAGGGTTCTGAAAGAGTTTCTGGACTAACATCAAAGTTGACTGCTATATAAGGAGTTACAAAGGAAAAAGTATCCCCTAGATCTAACAAAGCATAAACATCTAAGTTAAAAACTTGTAACGTACCAATGACTACATCAGGAGAATCTTCCTGATCCTGGCGAGCCTTAAAAGCATACAACCTATTTTGGCGCTGTCTGCCACCTGTACTAGATGAGTTACCCTGCTGAGTCGGGCGACCTACTGGTGCTGCTGAAGTTGTAGACTGAGCTTTACTATTATTGCCCTTTAACCCTGTTTAGCAGAAGGACAATCTCTCAACCTATGACCAGTCTAACCATACCCAAAGCATCCTTCCTTTCCTGCAAGACACTCTCTCAGATGGTTTTTACCACACTTTGTACAAGTTGGGTAGGTTCTGGTAGCTGAAACACTCCACTGAGACTTAGAGCCTGATGCCCTACCTTTCTGATCATGTTGAAACTTAGGAGGATGGAACACTAGCTAATAAAGGTGCTGGAGTTGAAGACTTTTGCTGAAACTGCGAGCGATTTCCACCACTCAATTTCTGTTGAGAATACTCATAGTTGCATGTTCTAGCTTTATTATTATCCTTAGCTTGTTCCCTAAGCTTATTTTCCTCAACCTACTGAGCATGAGTCATGAGCCTAGAGATGTTCATAATTTCCAGCATCATAGCATTATGACACTCTGTTTTCACCAAATCAGATACCTCATATTGAAACTTGTTCATTTGAGCCATGGAATTAGCAACCATATGAGGAGCATACCTGGAGAGTTGGGTGAACTTGAGTCCATACTCTTGGACTGTCATGTTACCTTGCCTCAAATTCATGAGCTCTTGCCTCCCTTAACTCTATTGGGAAAAACCTGTCCAGAAAGGTCTTACTAAAGCATTCCCAAGTGATAGGAGTTGCATTCATACCCATGTTCTCTTTCCATTGAGTATACCAAATATAAGCCACATCCTTAACCTGGTAAGATGCCAACTCAATCCTATCATTACCTATCACTTGCATCACCCCCAAGATCTTCTTGACCTCATCTATGAAGTTTTGGGGATCCTCACCAATCTGCGAGCCTAGAAACTCTGGCGGATTCATCCTAAAAAAATCACGGACCCTAGTTGCCGCTGATCCACCACTAGCATTTGCAGGAACTGGAACCTGCTGGTTGTTTTGGTTGGTCACACTCTGAGCCAAAAGTTGAATGGCATTTCAAAACTCAGCATTCGAAACTTCCTGATCTAGGATTGGAGGAGATGTGTTAGCATTGCATGCATTAGCATTCCTTCTGTAAGCTCTATGAGGACGCATGATCTGAAAGTGTATAACAACGAGTTAGAACATGGAAGTAGATCATACCTTACGCACGATAAAAGTAACAAGAAATTGAAGTTTTCCTAAAACACTTCGTAGCCTCCTTCTCATTAGATGTGGTGCACTTCACACCCATGATAAGCACTCTACATAGTGCGACTTTTTAGACATCCTCGGACTGTTAAACCTAGTGCTCTGATACCAAATTTGTCACACCCCAAAACTACCCAGGATGAGGACACGGTACCTAGGATCACGAGTGATGCCAAGCTAACCCTGTTGGCATATCATAAGCATACTAAATAAACTGATGTAAAGAAAAGACAATGCAGAAGCATAAGACATGAGATAAAGGAAAATGATGGGGAATACCCATTCTAAATTTGAAATAAATAATCTGAGAAGATTTCAATAACAACTGAAGATGAAACTCAAAACTAAAGCTGAGACTATCTATGGCTGAAATAAGCCTCTAACTGACTAGAAGTGCTGGGACATGCCCCAGCTAAATCTAGAAAAACTGAAACTAAAGACTAAAATTAAAAGAAACATGTCTGACGTCCTCGAGAAATGAGGACTCACCACTGATGCTGCTGAACTGGAGATTGAGAACCGATCTATGTGTGATCTGGAAGCTGAGAACCTGAACCTACATCACGAGAAGATATAGCGCATGGTGTGCGTCAATACTTGAAAGGTACTGAGCATGCAGGATAGAGTAAAGCTAAACATTAAACATCACTAAACCAAAGCATAAATCTGAGCAATGATAAGAGATAAGCATGATGTATAGAATGCAATGACCAAGTTTATGACATACTGATACTGAAATCTAACTGTAACTGATAACATGCTCAATGCAATAGAATCTGATTGTAAGGGAGCTACTAATAACCGACATAAAACCACATGAGCTAAATGTGGATTCTGATGTATACGTCCCATTGAGAGGACCCAATATACCCTGCATGAGGTATAGAGGCATGACTGGCGTGATCACTAAGTATAATGTCCACAGAGGGGACTTACCTACGAGGCACATAGTTCTGGGACTATGAGGGTGACTAACCCTAGTCCACTCGGTATTAAGCTAATCCCAATTAGAATGTATATAAGTAACATTATGACTGAAATGCTGAAGTACTGGATAGATCAATTATTAACATGCAAACTCTGAGAATGCATCATTTATGACTGATATTGTGACATTCGTAAAATGAAGCATGTATAACTGAATAATCCGACCTAGCATGTACAATTCATGGACTAAACGAATATATACTACTAGGGTTCTGAATATCATAGAAGAAACTAAGCAACAATATGATAAATCTGATTTGGATCATTCTAACAGCTAAACCCAGCAATTTCTAACATTCAAGAAACCCTAGGTCTAGATAATATTGAGGGATCAAGATTCTGACTGAAAACTAGGGACCTAATGGGCGAAAGGAACCCACTAGTGAAATCCCACATACATGGTGACGAATTCCACGGAGAAATTTGTCGATTTCGGTGTTGAAACTGATGAAAACTTGCTGCGTTTTGGAACTAGGGCTGGTCGACTTCTTCTCCGATATTTTGCTCTAAGTTTGATCGACTTTTGGTAAATGAAAAGGCTAGGGTAGTTTTTAATTAGTTTACTAGGCTAAAACTGACCAATACCACGTAGTTTAGGGGTCCAAGGCATATGCAAAAGAGCAAATGGCCCCTAACTTGGAAGTTGTCGGGGTCACTGACGGACCGTGGATGGACCGACGGTCTGTGCTGGTCAACCGTCGATGGGGTTCTGGGGTCTCGATCCACGGACTAGGACCACGGTCCATGGTCTAACCTATGGTATGTGGATCTGGCCGTGGGTCGACACTTCGAATAAGTTTTGGCCTGATTCTGAGGAGGGCTACATGTGGTGAACCACAAACCACCAAAACGGACCGTGGGTCACCCTACGATCCGTGGGTTGCACTGCATCTTCTGAAATTTGCATTTTGGTCTGATTTTGGATACGGGGTGTTACAACGATCATCACAAGATTCATTTTCAACATTCGGCCAGTAACAATGAGATGATAAGAGTTCACATATGACTTATGCAACTCAAATTTACCTCATCGGAATCGCACACTCATATCGTTCAATTAAGAGCACTATTCAAGTCATCGGTATTGATCACAACCGATACTCAAATTTGCAAGAGAACAACCACATTTACAAACATCAAGAGGCGACAAAATTTCTTATTTGGGTCAAAACCAACACATTCACATTACAAACAATGGATCAAAACCCAAAAGTCACCAACAAAGTCAAGCATTCATAACAAGCAAGAATATCTAAAAAAAATAGTCCAAAAGAGGTAGGTATAAATGTACCTCACTTCATCAAACAAAACAAGCAATTGTCCTCAAATGCAAAACAAATAAAAAGTCTAAAGAGAAAACTGAAAAGAGTCAAAATCCCCCTGTCAGGCTAAGCCTACGGTGAACTCTGCATATCAGTGACTACCTTAGTCTAGGCATCAGTGCCCAACTTAACACCATCCTTTGCTCCACTGGAGCCCACCATAGATGTATCTCGAAGTGACGCCTCCACATCAGTCTGCACCATCACCCCTCGAGGTCCTCTAGATCATCGTACATAACTGCATCTCGCGTGCCAAACTCCTCTTCATCAGTCTCAGAAGCCTCTGAATCGGCATCATCGCCAGCCATAGCAGCATCTCCGGTCGTGGTAGTCGGAGGGATCTAAAAAATAGTCGGGTCTTGCTAACCTCTACGATCTGAACTTGTCGAAGGCGAACACTAGGGCTAGCATCTCCTTCTGAGTCTTTGTGTAATTAGATTGTGCAGAATCAATGGTCTTGCTAGCATAATAAATCGAAAGAAATACCGTATCTTTCCTTTTTCCCAATACTTCACCCACTGCTACATCACTTGCATCACACATGAGTTCAAATGGTAGCTCCCAATTAGGAGCAATCAAGATTGGAGCTTCAATTATGTTCTTCTTAAGTACCTCAAACACTTTGACACAATTGTCATCAAACTGAACTTTCACCTCTTTCTCTAAGAGACTGCACATTGGTCTGCAAGTCTTGGAAAAATTCTTGATGAATAACTGGTAAAACCCTACATGCCCAAGAAAACTTCTCACTCCTTTGACAAAAACCAGAGGTGGAAATTTCTCTATCACCTCAACTTTGGCTTTATCCACTTCTAATCCTTGCTTCGAAACCTTGTGAACCAGAACTATTCCTTCCCAAACCAAGAAGTGACATTTCTCCCAATTGAGTACCAAGTTTGTATTTTCAGAGTGAGTAAGTACTTTATCAAGGTACCTCAAAAGACATCCAAGTAACAATACTCCTGCCCTCCTAACCTATTAAGCATTTGATCAATGAATGTGATAGGGTAGTGATCTTTCCTTGTGGCATCATTCAGCTTTTGGTAAACCATGCAGATTCTCTACCCAGTAACGGTTCTCGTGGGAATCAACTCATTTTTTTCGTTCTTTACCATGATCATACCTCATTTCTTTGTGACACATTGAACAGGACCTACCCATTTGGTGTTAGAGATAGGGTATATGATTCCAACATCTACCCACTTGATCACCTCATTTCTTACTACCTCTTTCATCAAAAGGTTTAGTCGGCATTGATATTTTACACTAGGGTTGTGGCCTTCCTCCCTATTGATTTTGTGCATACATAACATCAGGCTAATCCCACAAAATATGACATTTTCCACCCTATTGCCTTCTTCCTACGCTTCAAAATCCTTAATGCCGCATCAACTTATGCTTTAGACAATACCGTAGAAAGTATCGCTGGTAAAGTTACCTTATCACCAAGATATGCTACCTTAGGTGCTTCGAAAGAGATTTTATCTCAAACTTGGATGGTTATTTAATTGAAGGTTTGGGTGCAGGTCTCAAAACTCGATCTATGGCTCTACCTTGCCTCGTTGGGTTCCCACATGTGCCACATCAAGACAAGTAGCCAATTCTTGTCCCAAAAATGTCATGACCTAACAATACTCTTTCCAATGGATCTCTAGAAGCAATGTAATGAGATTACGTGGCTAGTTCAACAACACTAATAGCAAACAACTTCTTGTAAATAACTGGCGATTTGAAAGCGCGATAGACATTAAAGACTTCTACCTTGTCATGAGCTCTCATAGTTAAATTCCCTACTGCTATGTCAATCAATGCTCACCCAATTTCTACGAACAATCATCCCAAGATGAATGGTACTTCAGGATTAGGTTTAGAGTTTAGGACCACAAAGTACATGAGAAAAAATAGCGACCCTACTTGTACGAACACATCTTCCACTACCCTTTCTGGTCTAGCAACAAATCTTTCTTCAAGATGTAGGATGATAGTGGTTGGCTTTGGACTAACTAACCCTAACTTTTTATACAAATATGACAACATGAGATTTATACTTCCTCCAAGGCCACATAACCCACGAGTATGGACACTTTGCCTAATTGTAATTTGTACCATAAAGCTACTCGGATCTTTCAACTTTGTGGGTACTATGTTTTGAGTTCTAGAACTTCGCTCTTCAGCAAGTACTACAGTTTCATACTCAGTAAACCTCCCATGAGAAGTTTGGGTGACTTCTCCAACTTGGGTTATATGTGTTTCCATAATTTTGTGCTCTTCCACCTTTCTATGCATTCCCGACATATTTAAGCAAATTTGGATTTGACTCGTCATACTCAGTCATGTGCTCTCCACTACCACAAACTATGCGCACAATCCTTGTGGTTGTTGTTGTGCATTCACTTTCCCCATTTGTTGCCCTAGCGTTAGCTTATTGAGTTGATTTATTATCTGGTTTTGCCAATCAAGTATGTTTGTAGTTAATGCAGTTATATGATCCACTTCTAGCATTCATGCAACCTTTTGCACAATAGTTTTGGGCGTCTCTCCATTCCACTCTGGGTTACTTTCTGATACCTTGTTTAGAAGCTCGAACAACTCATCATATATCGTTTCGAGAGCTTGTCCACCAACAACAGAGTTCAACAACACTTTTGCATTATGCTTCAAGCCTTCAATAAATGGGTGAACCAGTACCTTAATTGCTTGATAATGATGTCGACACACGATCAACAATTGTTTAGGCCTATCATGCGCTTGATAGATGTTCTCTCCCCCTATTTGCTTAAAGCTCAAAATTTTGCTTCTCAATCTTGCAGCTTTTCCTAAAGGATAGAAGCTAATAAAAAATTTATTCGCTAGATTGTCCATGGAATTTACTAGTTCCGTGACAACCACCGCCTTGCTTCTCCCAATAGTGAGAATGGGAAAAGAGTCAATATCTTGTAATCCAATGATACCCCGTTGGAATGTAAGTATCAGTTATCTCCAAGAAGTTTCTTAAATGCACTTGGGTTTCCTTATAATGAAGGCCAGTAAATTGTCCACGGGGGAGTCTTAAGATAAGAGCAATATTAGGGATACATGCTCGAATCGTAAAAATATGAACTCCAATAAATCTAAGATTCCTTTGCCAACTCAACACCAATCCATCCCATAGCACAGTACCACCTCATACTTATCAAGGACCCACTCTAGCTCCTACTCCACTAGTCGATGCCAAATCACCAATATTCCCAAAATAACTTATGTATACATCAATCTCTAACAAGGATAAGACCAAAAAAGAAAAGGGAAATATGAGATGAGTGTCACCTAACTACTAATCATACTATGAGACCCAAGTATGCTATATCAGTCAATAAGGAGCTAAGCCATCTAAAATGATGTTGGAGAAATGCCAATACTTATCGGCTCAACACTATGAAAGCCTATGGCAATCACTAGTATATTCCTAGGATAAATCCAAAATTCTCAATAATATCAATAAAAAACAACCAAAACACCACAACATAAGGATGATCTCAAAATACCAAAGCCAGCATGCTCACAGTTCCAAAAACTTGATAAAATAGCTTAAAACATGATTTCTAGCAATTAAAGCAAGATAAACTAGGTAACAACCCCAAATTCACAAAAAAATAAACATGTATTTAAATATAAAAATCAATCTAAAGATTGAGAAGTCGAAGCCTACCTTATTGCAGACTGTGCGCGCTCAAAATTAGAATTCTATAGCTTTTGCCTTCCGTACGACCTCCAAATGCTGCCACACTATCAAAATATAGGATCACAACATTAATACATTCATTTAGAGACCAAAAACACATAAAACATAGATGGACCCAAATTGGAGTCAATATATGAAATATGGGACCCACAATGGCAATTCCGGAATCAACTCCACAAGAGGTCCAATTTAGCTCCCAAAACTTGTATCCAAAACCGGTTATAATTCCGGGATCTAAATATCCCAAATCTTCACATGCAAGAATTTATAATTTGAAGTCAAGTGAGAATGGCTAGGCAGCCTCTCCGGAGCCAATTTTATTCCAAATGAAGATTCCTCGATAATCATTGAACACTTTTCCTCGTAGCCCTGAGCTTCTCGATCACGCTGGAATTTGAATCACCCAATTTGGAGCTTAAATGCTCATGAAATTGCCAAAGGAAAAATCACCATAGTTGTTGATCAAGGTGTAACGTCCCGTCTTAGAAAGACCTAAATATGGAAAGAACTAATTTGGAATGAGCCAAATTAAAAATTTTGCAAAGTTGTTATAAGTTATGAGTTTGGATCAACTTCAAATGACCATAAATTTTAGTACATAATGAGTTAGGTGGCCTATAAGATATAAAATGAAAGGTCATGGAATCCTCTTTCCAACTCCATCGAGTTTGCTAAGTTTCGAGTTTGGATGAGGGAGCTATGACCATTTAAAATCTGCTTGTCCAGTTAAGAAAAGTTACTCAAAAATATGAGAGGTATTTTAGTCTTTTCCTTACCCTTTTAGATTTAAGAGGTTTTACTAATTAATTAGGGGTCTAAACTGGCTTGGTTCTGTTTTCCCAAACCAAATTACGCTTAGGGTTTTGAGATGAGTTCAAAAAGAGGAGAAAAGGAAAAAAATCAAGGCGTTCATCAAGTTTTCTTGTGAATCAAAGGTTGTTTCGCCAAATATTTAATCTATAAGAGGTATGTGAGTTCTCATAGTGTTTTGTTTGTTCACCCACATGCCAATCATGTTATTTTCAGTGCAATTTAGTTCTTGAAGTTGACAAATTTGAGTTCTTGATGAGTTTTCTTGAAGTTTCATTCGTAATCTTGATTGTTGAGGTTTTGATGAGCTCTTGAGATAAGTTTGAGTATTTTGGGGGTAGTTTTGAGTGGATTATCGTATAATATTGTTGGGTATTCTAATCTAAGTAAGTTGAGAAGAAATTATTCGATTCTAGGCATGGGTTAGAAAATGAGAAAAAAAATTTGTCGGGAAGTTCTGGGCAGGAGCTGGCGTGCCGCGCCAGCAGTGCGCCAGAAAAGTGGTTCTGTATTTTTTGGCCCTGGGGCGCCATGCCACTCAATGTGCCCCCAACTCCCCTTCAGTAGTTCAGGGGCTGGCGCCCTGTTCCACTCAATGCGCCAAGGTCGCCAGGTCCCCTACTCTTTCGTCCTTCTTTTCATATGAGTTCCCTCAAATCGTACCTATGTTTTCTACTTGATATCCAAACTCTAAGGTACGTCATAACATCGAGAGATCATCCACAACATGAGATCATAACCCTTGAATCCATAATTCAAATTCAAGGTATAGTTAAGAGGCAAGTTTTGAGAGTTCTTTAGAGTCATTTTGAGAAGTCTTTTTCAATTATTTTAAAACTTGTTTTAAGACTTGAGCACTTGAGTTTGAGCATGAGTAGATTTGAGTTCATTTTCTTTTAAATGATATATGGGAACTAAGTATTCCCAAGAGTAAATGTTTTCACATTTAAGATGAGAGGAAACACCGATTTCCAAAAAAGTTCTTGAGCAGTTTTTGAGTACTATATCTTTTAAGAGAACTATTTTGAGTAATAATCTCAAACCAGAGAAAGAGTTATATTTTTAAACATATGAACTAGTTACATTTTGGGAGTAGTATTGAGCACCGATATGAGGACGAGTTTAGATAACTGAAAGTCCTCATAAACCATGTAGCTAATGTGGGTAGAAATGGTCATACATTTTAGATGATTCCTTATTGCTTTTAAGCATAGACTAATGGGTCCACTTAGTTAGTAGGTCCTATACCCCGAAAAAGTATAGGAGAGTTCTGGCAGCGTGGGCTAGACGTTGTATCATCACATTGCTCATAGTGATGGTTGTCGGTTAGAGAATCTCTCACAAAGTTATTTGTATTTTTGCATAAAAACTGAGTTATGTTGTATTTTCTAATACATTGAGTTATTGCCTACCGTTTTAAAAGCTTTTCTTTATAATGTATCTTCACTACTACTTTATATTGAAATGAGTTGAGTGAGTTGAGTATCCCTGAGTTGAGTTGAGACGAGGTAAATTGTTTCTTCATTTCCTGTTCAAGCTTGTGTCTTGTTTAGATTTCCCCTCACATGCTCGTACATTCCATGTATTGACGCTATTTGGCCTGCCTCTTTTATGATGTAGATATAGGTTACCAGGATGATCAACCAGCGCTTCGTTGATCCAGCTCAGTTCCAGATTTGTTTGGTGAGCCTCCTTGCTTTAGGAGGATCCCTTCTTTACTTTCTAGCATTTCAGTTTGTTAGGATGATCGGAGGTTGTATCCCGACATCCCTCATAGTATTAGAGACTTCATAGATAGATAAACAATAGTAGTTCGTGAGTCTTTTCATTTTCAGTTGTTTATGTTGAGACTTGAGTTGCCTCTTTGGCCAGTTGGATGTTTCTTTAATTATTTCTGAATTTTTATTCTGAGACATTTGAGTTATAGTTTACTTTTGAGTTATCTATTATTGAGAAAGTCTTCTGCTGAGTGTTGAGCCAGGCTAAGGGTTCGCTTGGGGCCAACAATGGTTCTCGAGTTTCAATGGTGTCCAGGGTGTAGGCTCGGGGTGTGACAAACTTAGTATCAGAGCACAAATTTCAAGAGTCCTAGGGTGTCTATGACGTCGTGTCTGTAGAGTCCTAGCTACCAGTGTGAAGTGCGCCATATCTATAATTAGGAGGCTGCAACATTTAAGAACTATCTCACTTTTTTCATACTCTTTTCGTGTGATACAGTTCATCTCTATAAAGTTTCTTTCTAATTCGTGCTTGCACGTATCTTTCAAATCATGCCTCCACGAAGAGATGTCCGAGGTTATCCCGCTAGGAGGAATGTTGAACCTCAGGATCAAGGGGTACCCAATGCACCAGAAGTGCAACCCCAAGGAGAGGTCACTAACGCTATATTCCAAGATGCTATCCGGATGTTGAGTCAAGTGTTGACCAACCAAGCTAGACAACAAAGAGGAAATCAACAGGATGTGGCTGATACATCCAGAATCCGGGAATTTTTAAGTATGAATCCTTCATACTTCACCTGTTCAACTGTCACTGAGGATCCGGAAAACTGTGGAAGAGTTGCAGAAAGTTTTTGAGGTTATGCATGTTGCTGATGCAGAGTGCATGGAACTAGTTGCATACCAACGGAACGGTGTTGTTAGAGTGTGGTTCGACCAATGAAAGAAGGGTAGAGCTGAGGATAGACCAATTGTGAGCTGGGTTGTTGATGAGACCACAAATTGGACTCATTTAGGGATATATTTTAATAGAAATTGTGTCCTCAAATGCTTATTTTATCTTAATATCTGATGAAAACCCTTAAGTTTCAGGTATTTGATGTGTGAAGGAAACCATGGACACTACATTGCAAAAAGGAATGAAAAGGTTGAAAAGAATGAAGAAATGAAGGCCTGAAGATCGCCGAGTCCACTTGGCGAGTCACTGAAAGGTCTTACTTCGTCTTTTGTTCCACTGTGCTGAGCCCTGAAGGAAAGGATCAAGTCGACGTAAAAAGAGAATAGTCGGCGCATCGCCGAGAAGTTTCGTGAAGCATTACCATGTCACCCATTGATCCAGAGCACGACGATGTTGAAGGCTGGTGCAAGATGTCGATGAACTACACTAAAGGGCGAATCACCGAGTTGATCGGCGATTCCGATTAACGACGCCGAATGATCCGTTGCAGCACAAATCTGTGAAAACTATAAATACTAGTTAGATGTATAGTTTTAAGTGTGGAACAATTATTATAATTTTCATATAAAATAGTACTTTTAGATATTTTTGCTCTAAGTTTGAGAGGGTTTTGAAGACTTGAAGATCCAAAGGGTTCCATCTTCAAGATTTGGATTTTAGTCTCTTTGATTCTTAAAATTTGGCATGTATCAAGACTTAAATCTTCATACCCAGTTGAATGCGAGCTTAATTTGGTATAATTTTCTATCTCGTATACATGTGTGGCTAAAAACCCCAATTCTTGGGGTGTGATTTAGCGAATACGGGTTAAGATAATTGTTGGGTCTTTCTTGTTGATAGTTTAATCGTATTTTAATTGTGATTTTGTTTAGTAGTTGTGGACAAATTTAATGACTTTGTAGTTGCAAATACAAGTTTATTTATGTGTTTTCGGCTTGCTCGAGAGAGTGGTCGTAAAACTAAAACTACTAAATTGATAGCCGGTGGGAGTGGGTCGACATGAGGTTCAGCTCGAGAGAGTGAATCCTATTCTCATTCCCACACACTCAGCTCGAGAGAGTGAGTGGGTTAAGGTGTAGGTTGGTCTTCATTCGGCAAATGGGTGTTCGAGAGGAACGCATTTGAAACGGGGTAAGTTGCTCGAGAGAGAGCTTATCCCCCTTAAAGCTTAGCCTAGTAAAACTTATTCTATGAATCTTCTATTGAAAGCATGTACCCAATAATCTAGCTTAACCCGTATTCCCGTCACATCCCAAGGATCCCCTCTCATTACTTAGAAATCCTTGTTTATTTTGTTGTTTTTTCTTACTTGTGACAAAACCCCCGTTTGTTAATTGACACTCCTGTGTCCCCCTTAAATTTACAATGTTTTTAATCGTTAATGTCTTTAGCTATGACTAGTTAGAACTAAATTTTACTTTTTTTATTAATGTTCAAAACCACTCCCTTGGGAACGATCCCAACCCTTAGTTGGGTTACTAAACTATTGTATGATCATAGACACTTGTATCGGAAGTTGTGTCTTGATTACGCAAACATCAAAATGGCATCGTTGCCGGAGAATGGTGTTATTTGAGAATTCTTAGTTTAATAGTATTTTTGTTCTCCTTAGTTGTAGTTTACTTACTTTGCTTTTAGTTTTGTTTTCTTTTGAGTTGTTGGTTGCATGCAGACACCCTGAGAATGGCTGAGGAAAGTGGTGTCAAGTTAGCTGAGGCGAACCAAGAAGTCGAGGGTGACTTCAAGTTAGCTGCATTGGTAACTCAGCTGAACGACTTGGCCACCAAAATCTCAAAGAAGGAAAACCAGTGCAAGAGTCAGGGAAGGTACATACTCCCTCATGATTGAAAAACGTCTAGAGATAGAGAGAGAAATTGTGTTGAGGACACACTACAAATCATTCTCCAGAAGATCACCGACCAAGATCGAGTGTTAGAAGATATGAATGAGAATATTGATGTGTTGAATCAGATGATTGGATCTCACTGTAGATAATCAGAACACTCATGAGTTTTTAAGTACCTCATCTCCACCCAAATGATCTATTGGGGCTACCTAGGGACCTTAGGGCTGACCCCAATAATGGAGAGTGAGTAAAGACTCGCGTCGAGCCACGACGTTAAATAAGGTGCTTCTTGGGAGGCAACCCAAGGTTTTAAATACTTTCGTTTGCTTTTATGAATAATGGTGTGTTGATTTTGTAGGTTAAAACGAAGAATGTGTTGAAAACTGCAGGTTGGCAAAATAAGGATCCAATTGGCAAATCGCAAAACTGGTTGGCGATACCGCTAGTGTCCGTCGTTTGGATCACCATGTAAACTGGAAGCCCTGTAAAACTCAGTGAGATTCAAGACAATTTGGCGAATCACCGATTAGATCGGTGAGCAATACTAACGTCGCTGAATGGACACGAACTGGATGGTTTATAATGGCCAAAAGTCTTAAAATTTGAACTTCTTCACTTTCCCTCACTTTTTAAACTTCAAAACTCACATTAAGGTTGTACTCTTAATCTCCTTGCTTTCAATTAGTATTTTAGTTATTGGTTGTTGCTCGGAACTAGGATTTCTTTGCCGCCTAGCATTTCAATCACGTTTTAATCGGCACAAAGGTTGGTTTCCAAATCCTGAGCTTAATTTGAAAATTTTACACTAATTTGATATGATTGTATCGAATTGATGTGTGCTGGGCCTCTCTGATAGGATTAGAATTCTTAAATGCCTATTTTTATTTGAAAATCTTGCCCGTATTGTTTGATGGTCAAATGCCCGTAATATTTGTGCTTTTTAATGAATTGGGTTGTGATTGCTTGTCATTAGATTGATTGGGTGAAGTCTGAGTAGCCCACGTTTGCGCTAAATATACAAAATTTGCTCAAAAGATAGTGCGGGTGACACCACAATTAAGAGCAAATATCGTCAAATGGCCAAATTAGGCAAATTTGAGAGAAATCTGAATATCTCGGGGCAATAGGTAGTGCGGGACTTGTTTGAATTTTGTTAGTGCATGTTTTGATTTTATTTTCGGGGTTTGTGGTATTAAATTCGAGAAGGTGGATTGAAAATGGGCACGTTGGGCCATTTGGCGCGCTAGGTTGAGCTCGCCGAATCGTTCGGCGGTTTGCCCAATGTCTCCATCTCGCCCTTAATATCGTGTCAAGTTGTATATTTGAGTCTGTAACTTTTGGTAAGAAGCCATGGGTCGCCAAAAGCACTCGGCAACTCACCGAAAGTACTCTTGATCACCCTTTGTATGCTATTCTGATCCCCTAATGGACTCTAACTTTCGGCAGACAAACCCATGCTCGCCGAAGAGGTTCAGCGACTCGCTGATCCACTTGGCGAGTATTCTTGCAGTAGATTGTCTGTGCTTCTATTTGATCTTTCCCCTAATTCTTCCCAATCTTTTGCAGATATGGTACGTACAAATCAAAACATGCCACCCAAGAAAGCAACAAAGGGCATTAATATAAACGAATGGGGTTCAAATCCTCCAAAGAGAGGAAGAGAAGAACTCCCACCGGGAGACAAAGGAAAAAGGAAGAAACATATAGCAAAGAAAGGAGTAGCTATTGAGATCCAAGTTGAGTGGTTTGATCCTGAAGATGATCAACCCTTGATTCACTGATAGAATAGGCTCCGAGATAGACCTCAACCCATACCCACCAGAGTTTCATCAGCTGCAGCTCCTCCTGAATCAGATGCAGTGCTAGCTCAGGCACCTCTAGTTACCCCTGCACTCCCTATAGTTCCTCTACCGAGGCTGTTAAACAAAGTGAAAGGTGATGGTTTACGGACCATCATAGAGGAGAAGTTATTGTCTATGGAGGGTCTGGAAGGCAAGCATCCTGATGTGCTTGAAACTCTCCGCTACAATGGATTCGAGCAGTTCACTTGGCCCCGAGGCCCTTACATTCCTTCTTGGTTAAGAGAGTTTTACACTATTTATGGGGAGTTGGTGCCTAAGAACAAGAAGAAGGCAAGTGAGTTTCGACCGGTGAAGTCGGTCATGGTCAGAGGCAAGGAAGTGGAGTGTCACAGTGAGCATATTAATGTTGTATTGGGTAGACCGCTGCACTCTGTACTTCCTTACGAGGGGTTGCCGATTGTTCAGTCCTTGGATGATTTGAAGGTTTGGTTGGCTCCGATGATTTCTAACACCACCCCGAGGTGGATGGATGCAGGGGCTCCTATTGAAAAGAGGGACATGAATGTTGCCTCTAGGTTCTGGTTTGGCTTCATCAACAACACCATAATGCCATCCCAGAACAAGTCTATTCTTCGCCATCCTAAGGTGGCCTGCCTTGGTTCTATCATGGCCAGGAGGCGGATCGATCTGGGACTACTGATGTCACAGGAGATGGCCATGAGAGCCAAACAGAAGCTGACGTCTCTGCTATTTCTAGTTCTGGTCACTGAGCTGTGCCGGCGAGCTGGAGTACCTCGTGACACTACGAGTGATGTTGAGGTCACCCCATCTTCCTCCACCGATATCCGGCGTATTGAGGCCGAGTTCACACGAGAGGAGGTTGACAGGAGGAGAGCAGCTCCAACAGACACTTCTCCAGAGGTCAATGTTGACTTATTACCAGCAGAGGTATCTTCGCCTACTCTTGCCTCTGAGCCCTCAAGTATACTTGCTCTTTCTTCCTCTTCCTCACAGGCTCCAGGTGCTTCCTCATCCTCCCAGCCTGCCAGGATTACTCAGTCCATGATCCTGAAGATGGGGCAGTTGACCTATTCAGTTGATATAAGAGCTATCCGATTGGAGAGATCCATCCCGGAGATGATTGACAGTGCCATCTTGGCTGCACTGACCCCCCTTAGGGCCTCTGTTGATGATCTGGTTACCAGAGTCACTGCTTGTGAGATCAGATAGGGGGAGACACCCGGAGTTTCGGCTTTGAAAGCCGAAGTAGCAGATTTATGGAAGGATGTAGACTATTTGAAGGCTACAGACTTTACTTCACTAATGCGGGATGCAGATGATGAGGATGCTCCTGAGACCTCGGGGATTCCTCTAGCTACCACCGGAGATGTACAAGGGGGATGGCACACCACATGCAGAGTCCGATGCAGAGATCGACGAGGAGTTAATAGCAGTACATGCTAAGGAAACACATGAGAGTAGAGATGAGGGCATATTCAGAGACTTGCTAGATCTTATGGAGACGGTTGTGCACCCGGTGATCCAAATATTACCGACTGAGACGTCCACAGCAACTCCTAGTGGATCTGGCATTGCTATTCCGTTTGAGGCTACTCCAAGCACTGATGCCCATATATAGATTACTACAACGGGCACTGAGACCCAGACAGATGGAGCGACTACTTAGATAGGATCCCTTCTTTACCTCCTTCTTTGTCTTTATTTATTTTACATTTCAAACTCTGTGTTATTTATATTTGAGGACAAATTATTTTTAATTATGGTGGGGTGAGGCCCACCTTTGTTGTGCTATCAGTGAATTTTCATTTTGATTGTGTGTTTGGTGTTTAGGCCAAAGTTTTGCGTTTATACTGCATTTTTGTGGATGTTTGAGCTTCTGGCTCCTTTAATTATAAATTGTGAAATGATTTTGACCCTTCCGAAAAAATTTAAATTTTTCACACATTTTTGCCTCCTGTTATATTCTCGTGTGTTGAATGTGGTTGTTCCTTGGAAAATTTGAGTCTTGGTTTCGATCAATACCGATGACTTGAATAGTGCTTACAATCGAACGAACATGAATGTATGACTACAATGAGGCCAAATGAAGTTGCATAGACAATATGTGAACTATTTGCATCTCGTTGTGATTAGCCATTTATCAAATCGATTCTCTTGTGATGACCGTTGCACACTAGCAAAAGTGTGGAGTCTTGTATAACTTAAGTATCGATGCCTTGTGTGATAAGCTTACCTGGAACCATGCATGACAACGCCTAAAATTTTCCTTGTTGGTCCGGTTGACTAAGTAAGACTTTCTCTTGATATGATCTTAGGCAACTTCAAAGAGTGTGAACCAAATTGACTTATACCTCTTTTGTGACCTATCTTGTGAGCGTGTGATTCTCTCTTGAACACCCTTTGAGCCTTACCCTTCATTGAAAGACATTTGATGAAAACTAGACCTTTCTTAATCCATTACCTATAATCCTCTTGAATTGTGGATAATTGAATAGCCAACTTAGGCCAAAAGCCTAAGTTGGGGGTGTGGTGAAAAAGAAAAGGGAAAGTCAAGAAGTGCAAGGAAAGTCTCCTTTAACCCATGGTGTTGAGAAAAATGGAATCCTTCCATATATATAAAAAACAAAAAGAGAAAGTTGTGGAATAAAGTACCAAAGAAATAGGGTTCCGAACAATCCATGGGAAATGAATAATAGGATGACCTATGATGCACTAATGAAAATGATGAAAGAAAACGAAAGGAAGTATTGAGAGCACCACATTTCATGAGGATAAAAGTCACTGAGCCTAAATGACCATACCTTTGCACTCAGCCCCGTTACAAGCCTTGTTAAGACCTTTGTAATCTTGAGAAATTCGAAACAAATGTTGATTGGAAAATACTGGTAAACCTATGGGTGAAAGCATGTATTGTGTTCATCTTTGTGAGTGTGAACGTTGTATCTGATTCCTGAACTTTAAATTGATTATACCTTTGTGTGTGAACATGGAATCATCATTTGTCTGAGGGCATTTGAAGGCTTTTGTTGAGTTTGAACTTGCATTTGAAGCAAGTATTGAGAGCTTGAAAATCTTTGGTAATGGTGAGTCACAACTTGAATCTTTGAGTTACAATTGACCCTTGCATAAGTAAATTGAGTCTTGTTGTGTACATTCATAATTGAGTCTTGTGTAGCACTGTTTGAGAAATTCTTGTTGAACTGCTGAACTTGAGTTTTACTTGAGGACAAGCAAAAGTTTAAGTTGGGGGTGTTGATGAGTCCACAAATTGGACTCATTTAGGGATATATTTTAATAGAAATTGTGTCCTCAAATGCTTATTTTATCTTAATATCTGATGAAAACCCTTAAGTTTCAGGTATTTGAACTGTGAAGGAAAGCATGGACACTACGTCGCAAAAAGGAATGAAGAGGCTGAAAAGAACGAAGAAATAAATGCTTGAGGATCGTCGAGACCACTTGGTGAGTCGTCGAAGGGTCTTACTTCGCCTTTTGTTCCAGTGTGCTGAGCCTTGAAGGAAAGGATCAAGTCGGCGGAAAAAATGAGCAGTCGGCGCATCGCCGAGAAGTTCCACGAAGCAGTACCATGTCACCCAATGACCCAGAGCATGACGATGCTGAAAGTTGGTGCAAGACGACGATGAACTACACCAAAGGATGAATCGCCGAGTTGATCGGCGATTCCGACTAACGACGTCGAATGATCCGCTGCAGCACATATCTGTGAAAACTATAAATACTAGTTAGATGTGTAGTTTTAAGTGTGGAACAATTATTATAATTTTCATATAGAATAGTACTTTTTGATATTTTTGCTCTAAGTTTGAGAGGGTTTTGAAGACTTGAAGATCCAAAGGGTTCCATCTTCGAGATTTGGATTTGGGTCTCTTGGATTCTTAAATTTTGGCATGTATCAAGACTTAAATCTTCATATCCAGTTGAATGCGAGCTCAATTTGGTATAAATTTCTATCTCTTATACATGTGTGGCTAAAAACCCCAATTATTGGGGTGTGATTTAGCGAATATAGGTTAAGAGAATTGTTTGGTCTTGCTTGCTGATAGTTTAATCGTAGTTTAATTGTGATTTCATTTAATAGTTGTGGATGAATTTAATGAATTTGCAGTTGCAAATACAAGTTTATTTATGTGTTTTTGGCTTGTTCGAGAGAGAGGTCGTAAAACTAAAACTACTAAATTGATAGCCGGTGGGAGTGGGTCGACATGAGGTTCAGCTCGAGAGAGTGAATCCTAGTCTCATTCCCACACACTCAGCTCGAGAGAGTGAGTGGGTTAAGGCATAGGCTGGTCTTCATGCGACAAATGGGTGTCCGAGAGGAACTCATTTGAAACGGGGTAAGTTGCTCGAGAGAGAGCTTATCCCCCTTAAAGCTTAGCCTAGTAAAAATTATTCTATGAATCTTCTATCGAAAACATATACCCAATAATCTAGCTTAACCCGTATTCCCGTCACATCCCAAGGATCCCCTCTCATTACTTAGAAATCCTTGTTTATTTTGTTGTTTTTTCTTACTTGTGACAAAACCCCCCTTTGTTAATTGACACTCTTGTGTCCCCCTTTAATTTACAATGTTTTTAATCGTTAATGTCTTTAGCTATGACTAGTTAGAACTAAATTTTATTTTTTTATTAATTCTCAAAACCACTCCCTTGGGAACGATCCCAACCCTTAGTTGGGTTACTAAACTATTGTACGATCGTAGACACTTGCATCGAAAGTTGTGTCTTGATTACGCAAACATCAGTTGTGTTTGAGGAGGCCTTCTTGGGGCATTTCTTTCCCCGTGAACCTCAGAGAGGCCAAGGTAAGGGAATTCCTTACTCTTAAGCAGGAATCTATGAGCGTACATGAGTACAACCTTAAGTTCACCCAACTGTCCCGTTATGCTCCGTAGATGGTTGTTGACATGCGGAGCATGATGAGTCTGCTTGTTCCTGGGTTGTCTCGTCTGTCAAGTAAGGAGGCAATGCAGCTATGCTGATAAGAGATATGGACATAGCAAGAATAGTGATCTATGTGCAATAGGTTGAGGAGGATAAGCTGAGAGATAGAGAAGAGTTCCGAAATATGAAAGCTAAGACTACAGGGAATGAGTTCGGACAACAGAAGAGTAATGGGAACCGATCATCTTTCCAACAAAAGCAAAAGGGACCTGCTCCATCATCTGGTAGTGCACCTGCACCAAAGAACAAAGGTGAGTTCAAGAATCAGAATTCGCAGAATTTTAGAGCTAGACTTACACAGTTGCAAGGTAGTGTGGCATAAGGAGGTAATGGGACTCTTGTATGTGCTAAGTGTGGTAGGAACTACTCAAGAGTGTGTCGTGATGGCTCCACTGGTTGCTTTAAGTTTGGCCAAAATGGTCACTTCATGAAAGAGTTCCCTAAGAACAGGCAGGGAGGTGGTAATAGGGGCAATAGAGCACAATTTTCTTCAGTGGCTCCATTAGATAGAGCTGCACCTAGATGAGCTACTTTAGGGACAGGCGGAGGAGCGAACCGTCTATATTCTATCAACAGTCACCAAGAACAAGAGAATTCTCCAGATGTTGTCACTGGTATGATCAAAATCATTACTTTTGATATATATACTTTGCTAGATCCAGGAGCGAGTCTATCTTTTGTGACTCCATATGTAGCGATGAATTTTCATGTTCTTCTTGAGGAACTTCTTGAGCCCTTCAGTGTTTCCACACCTATTGGTGAGTCTATTCTAATTGAGAGAGTTTATCATGATTGTGTCATTTTTGTCAATCAAAAGGACACCATGGCTGACTTAGTCGAGTTAGACATGGTAGACTTTCATGTTATTCTAGGTATGGACTGGCTTCATGCGTTTTATGCCTTAGTTGATTGTAGAACTCGAGTAGTTAAGTTCTAGTTTACTAATGAGCCAGTTATTGAGTAGAGGAGTGGTTCATCAGTGCTTAAGGGTCACTTTATTTCGTACCTTAAGGCTAGAAAGTTAGTTTCCAAGGGGTGGATCTATCACTTAGTCCGAGTTAATGACTCTAGTGTTGAGACACCACCTATTTAGTTAGTTCCAGTTGTCAGTGAGTTTCCAGAGGTCTTTCCAGATGATCTTCCCAGAGTCCATCCTGAGAGAGAAATAGATTTCGCTATAGATATTCTTCCTGATACTCGTCCTATCTCTATTCCGCCATATAGAATGGCTCCAACTTAGTTGAAAGAGTTAAAAGAGCAGTTGAAGGACCTTCTTGATAAAGGTTTCATTCGACCCAGTGTCTCACCTTGGGGTGCTCCGGTCTTATTTGTGAGGAAGAAATATGGTTCTGTTAGGATGTGTATTGATTACCGCCAATTGAACAAAGTTACTATAAAGAATAAGTATCCCCTTCAGAGATTTGGTGATCTTTTTGATCAAATTTAGGGTGCCACATGTTTTTCTAAGATAGACCTCAGATTTTGCTATCATCAGTTGAGAGTAAGAGAGAGTGATATTCCAAAGACAACTTTCAGGACCCGCTATGGTCATTATGAGTTGATAGTCACGTCATTTGGTTTGACTAATTCTCCTGCAGTGTTCATTGACTTTATGAACAGTGTGTTTAAGAATTGATATGTTTGTTATCATTTTCATTGATGCCATTCTAATTTATTCGAGGAATAAGGAGGATCATGTTAGTCATCTCAGAGTAGTTCGCCAAACTCTAAAGAATAAGGAGTTGTATGCCAAATTTTCTAAGTGTGAGTTTTGACTTGAGTCAGTGGCATTCTTAGGCCACATTGCTTCTGGTGATGAGATTCGAGTTGACACTTAGAAGATTGAGGCAATGCAGAACTGGCCTAGACCCATATCTCCAACTGATATTAGGAGTTTCTTGGGGTTGGCTGGTTATTATAGGAGGTTTGTCGAGGGGTTTTCATCTATTTCATCCCTGTTGACTAAGTTGACTCAGAAAAAGTAAAGTTTCAATGGTCTGAAGCTTGTGAGAAAAGCTTTCAGGAATTGAAAACTAGGTTGACTACTGCCCAGTGCTGACCTTACCAAATAGTATACAAGGTTTTGTTGTGTATTGTGATGCGTCTAGAGTTGGATTGGGTTGTGTATTGAGATAGAATGGCAAGGTTATAGCTTATGCCTCCAAACAACATAAGATTCACAAAAAGAATTACCCCACTCATGATCTAGAGTTGGCTGTTGTAGTGTTCACGTTGAAGATATGTCATCACTATCTTTATAGTGTTCATGCAGATCATAAGAGTCTTCAGTATGTATTCAGTCAGAAAGTGCTTATTCTCAGTTAGAGGAGGTGATTGAAGTTACCCAAGGATTATGACATGAGCATTCTATACCACCCATGTAAGGCTAATGTTGTTGCTGATGCTTTGAGTAGGTTGTCTATGGTCAGTACTTCCCATGTTGAGGAAGACAAGAAAGAGTTAGCAAGAGATGTGCACATACTTGCACAATTGGGAGTCCAGTTAATGGATTCCAATGAAAGAGGAGTAGTGGTGATGAATGGGGTTGAATCATCGCTAGTGTCCAAAGTGAAAGAGAAACAAGACCAAGACCCTGTTTTGCTTGAATTGAAGGCAAATGTTCATAAGCAGAAAGTGATGGCTTTTGAACAAGGGGGAGATGATGTATTGAGGTATCAAGGTAGATTGTGTGTACTAAAGGTGGATGAACTTCAATAGAGGATCATGGATGAAGGTCATAGCTCCAGATACTCTATTCATCCGGGTTTCACAAAGATTTATCGTGACTTGAGAGAAGTCTATTGGTGGAGAAGTATGAAAAGGTGTATTGCAAAGTTCGTTGCTAAGTGCCCGAATTGTAAACAAGTCAAGGTAGAGCACCAGAGGTCTGGTGGTGTGGACCAGAATATAGATCATCCGAAATGGAAGGGGGAGATGATCAATATGGATTTCATTACTAGTTTGTCGTGGTCTCGCAAACAACATGGTTTGATTTGGGTGATTATAGATCAGATGACTAAATTAGCCCATTTCTTACCGGTAAAGACTACCTTTTCGGCATAAGATTATGCCAGATTATATATTCAAGAGGTAGTCATACTCCTTGGAGTTCCGGTGTCTATTATTTCATATAGAAGTGCGCAATTTATTGCACAATTTTGGAAGTCTTTCCAAAAAGGTTTGGGTTCCAAGGTGAATTTGAGTACTGTTTTTCATCCTTAGACTGATGGTTAAGCAGAGCGTACAATTCAGACTTTAGA
Source organism: Solanum acaule (assembly GCA_036250505.1). NCBI lineage: Eukaryota > Viridiplantae > Streptophyta > Magnoliopsida > Solanales > Solanaceae > Solanum > Solanum acaule. Next base: position 46,095 of record JAJOOR010001718.1, read on the forward strand.
GGATATGTTGAGGGCGTGTGTGATCGATTTCAAGGGTAATTGGGATGATCCCCTACCTCTCATTGAGTTTGCTTACAACAACAGTTATCACTCTAGCATCCACATGGCTCCTTATGAAGCTCTTTATGGGAGAAGATGGAGATCTCCTACTGGATGGTTATAAGTTTGTGAAGCAGGATTGATAGGATCATGCTTAGTTCATCAAGCTATGGAGAAAGTGAAGGTCATTCAAGAAAGGTTGAAAACAGCGCAGAGTTGTCAGAAATCCTACACTGATGTTAGGAAAAGAGACTTAGAGTTCGAGGTAGATGATTAGGTTTATTCGAAGGTTTAACCCATGAAGGGTGTTATGAGATTTGGTAAGAAGGGGAAGCTTAGTCCCCGATATATTGGTCCTTACAGGATATCCAAAAGGATTGGCAATGTAGCTTATGAGTTGGAGCTACCGCAAAAATTTGCAGCAGTCCATCCGGTGTCCACATTTCGATGTTGAAGAAGTGCATGTGCTATCCTTCACTTACTATACCTATTGAAAATATTGGTTTTAAGGACATCCTATCTTATGAGGAGATTCCCGTTCAGATCCTAGATCGTCAGGTTCACAAGTTGAGAACCAAGGAGGTAGCATCAGTTAAGGTTCTATGGAGGAATCAGTTTGTTGAGGAAGCTACTTGAGAGGCTGAGGAGGATATGAGAAGATATAACCACATCTCTTTGATTTCGGAGAAATTTCAGACCAAGTTAATGTTTTCTGAAAAACACTCTTTTAATTGATATACTATGTTGTGTTGAAATTGCATGTTGGGTGTTTGAGTTGGATGTTAGATGTTGCCACCCTTAGTTATACTTAGAGTGATCTCATTCGAAGATGAATGTTCCCAAGGGGGAGATATTGTAACATCCCGTCTTAGAAAGAGCTAAATAAGGAAAGAACTAATTTGGAAAGAGCCAAATTAAAAAATTTGCAAAGTTATGCTAAGTTATGAGTTTGGGTCAATTTCAAACGACCATAACTTTCAGTACAGGATGAGTTAGGTGGCCCATAAGATATCAAATGAAAGGTCTTGGAATCCAATGACACCGAGTTTGCTATGTTTCGAGTTCGGATGAGGGAGATATTCCCATTTGAAATCCTCCTGTCCAATTAAGGAAAGTTACCCGAAAATATGAGGGGTATTTTTGTCTTTTCCTTACCCTTTCAGATTTAAGCATTTTTAAGAATTAATTAGGGGTCTAAACTAATTTGGTTCAGTTTTCCCAAACCAAATTACGCTTAGGGTTTTGAGAAGAGTTCAAGAAGAGGAGAAGGAGAAAAATCAAGGCGTTCATCAAGTTTTCTTGTGAATCGAAGGTTGTTTCGCCAAGGGTTTAATCCCTAAGAGGTGTGTGACTTCTCATAGTATTGGGTTCGTTCACCCACACGCCTATCATGTTATTTTCAGTGCAATTTTGTTCTGAAGTTGAAGAATTGGAGTTCTTGATGAGTTTTCTTGAAGTTTCATTCGTAATCTTGATTGTTGAGGTTTTGATGAGTTCTTGAGATAAGTTTGAGTTTTTGGGGGGTAGTTTTGAGTGGATTATCGTATACTATTGTTGGTATTCGAATCTAACTGAGTTGAGAAGAAACCATTCGATTCTATGCGAATTGGGGTTAGAAAACGAGAAAGAAAATTCATTGAGAAGTTCTGGGCAGGGGCTGGCGCGCTGCGCCAGAAAACTAATTCTGTAGTTTTTGCCTTGGGGCTCCGCGCCACTCAGTGTGCCCCAATTCCCCTTCAGTAGTTCAGGGGCTGGTGCCCCTGAACATATGTTTTCTACTTGATATCCATACTCTAAGGTACGTCTAAACATCGAGAGATCATTCATAACATGAGAACATAACCCTTGTGTTATACCCCATTTTAACTTGAGGTCTAAACTGTGTACAATATATTGGTGAATCTTAATGTTATTTTTAAGAGTAGCCACCTAATTATGTCAAAGGTGAATTATGACACCTATTTTGCTAAAGTTATGCTAAATCAATTTCATATTAAAGTCTACTTAACCTTATGTGATTCTAGGTAAGGGTTCTAATTTATCCTAAAGGGAAGGGGTAAGGCATCCTTAAAGATCTGTTAAAAAACAGTTAACTTGACAAACTTGGGTTAATTAATTTTAAAAGAAATATATGAGTTCTAAAGATTAATTAATTGAGTAACCAAGTTGGAAAATATTTTTTATTTTAAAAGCACTTTTGCAATTGTATTAGAATGAAAAAGATTTTAAAAAGAGTAATTTGTTTAGATCAATTTAGACAAATCTATAATCCATGGCTGAAAAAAGTAATTAAAAAAAAGATATTTACTCATTGATTGACAAAGTGCTCCCTTTAGAAAAAGTTTTAGGAAAATAAGAGTTTAGAACAAATATTTTTTTTGAAAGACATTGTCAAGTTTGAACAGAACTTAATAAATCTAGTGGGTTTAAAAATAGTGCAAAATGAAGTGTTTAACAAGAATTTGCCAAATGAAGATTATAAAAGCTAAAGTAACTAATAAAGGTTTGTTTCTAACTAAGGATACTCAAACCCAAACATCTATATTAAGTTAGTTATTACGAAACAAGAAATTAACACATATCCAAAGCAAGTTAAAACAAACAAATCTAGATAGTAATAAGTAAAAGCGACCCCCAAATGAATTTTGCTTGCTATTTGGATAGTCTAAGATGTCGACTTCATGTGCGGGTATGATTGTGTCGAGTCCATAAGACTCTAATTTTGCGAGAGTCCTTAATTGGGACTCCATTTTGCTCCAAAGTTCATGCAAGGGAAAGAGAGGGTAAAGAGATTAGTGAGATTATCAACTGTAAATGATAGCAAATAAATGAAAAATAGAACCAAGTAAAACCATACGACAAACATACTATCCAAAAAAGTAAAACATACAAATGCCGAACAAAGCTCAAAGCCACTACAACAATAACTTTAAAGCACAAAAATAATACCCGGATCCTCTCAAATTCAAGCTACCATATAATACTCAAATCTATCAGTAACTACACACATGTCATTATTCAAAACTTTAGAAGACTTATACATATATATATATATATATATATATATATATAGCAACATAATCCAAGAGAATTCAAAGATCACATTTAGTATACAAATATGGAATGCAAAGCTATCTGCCGTGTATCCAAAACTATGGTTTTCTTTTACAATTTTATCAAAGGAAACAGAATATTTATTTACTTCTTAAAAAAATTATGAGGAACTATATCAAACCTTTTATAAAATAAAGGCCTTGGGTGATTTTTTAACTCAAAACAAAACTGATTCTAATAAATTATTTACAAAATGAAACCATTCGTATCTTTTAAGCATAAAATTAACACTCGAAGTTCAAACAGATTTAAACTACTAGAGAAATTACTTTTTAGGACAAGGATAAGATCAAACCGTGACCATTCGACATTCTTACACAACCGTTACTAAAATATGTAGAAGAAAACTTATACAACTGAATCTATACTACAGAGTAGAGGACAGGGACTTAAACTAAAATTTATATGTAGCACTATAGAGCAAAGTTCTAGGCAGTGACTTACATTTCACTCCTAAATCTGTATAACATTTCTAACCATGCAAAAAAAAATGAAAATCATTTCCTTTTAACATACTTTCATATAAGAATATGATGAGCTGCAAATTTTATCATATATAAGACACCAAATAGTCATTTAACTTGGAACGACAAATTGATTTCATTTAAGTATCTAATCCAATCGTTCATTAAATTTGAGACGTCTAACACATGAAGGAAACATAGATTTGGATCTGTATGGATTTCGAACAAGACACAAAATACATTTTTAGCATCACATATGATAACAGCAGCAGATTAAGTAATATTAGTTTGTCGAGACGTAAGTATCCTAGAACATACATAACATTTTACACAAAGATGAAACAGAGGAAAAGGGAGTGAGTATCACCTGTTGCCGGGCAGTGAACAGGGCGCTTCGGTCGAAGGTTTATCTTCAAACCAATATGAACTCGAGCAGGCTTGAGACCCGAGTGCTGGTCGAGATTGAAAGAGAATAAGGGTGATATTTAGAGCAAACAAGCAGTCGTTTAAGATGCTATGGGGGCTGAAAACCTCCTCCTAAACGAATGGCAATGCTGCCATTTATAGGAGTAGATTTGCAAGGTTCTTTTGAGTGGGAATTTAACCAAAACAATCCGTTTGAAATTCAAAAAAGAAAATCTGCTAAAAGTGATTCTCCATCAGAGATTTCAGAAGCGTTTTTGACCTCCTCTCTTGACCAAATTAAGGAGGAGAGATGTCAATCAAGGAAAAGGCAGAGAGCATCTGTTTTGCAGAAGAAAAAGATGAAAATTGCACCAAAATAAGGCTGGTAATCTCTGTCTTTCGTTAGAAGTCGTTGTAGTTTGCTTGGAAAAGGAAACGATCGAGGAAGGGAAAAGAGACTGATATTGTGTTGATTCATGGCATACAATCAAGTGTTGATTCATGGCATACATTCTTATAATCATACAATCAAGTGTTGATTCGTGGCATACAATCATTCGTTCATACTCATTTACGATTAGTGTGACCAATAGTGCAACATTCGCATACATACATGCATTATAATGGAGGAATTACTAACTTACATCACACAAACATGAAATCACAACCATCACCTACCTCGAACAAAGTTTGAACCCTCCTAAGAAACTTAATCCTTCCCTTTCCGGATTCTTTCCGCTTGTTCTTGGTCTACAAATAATCAATATAACGTGAGGATAAAAAAACAAGGCCTAGTTGCCCGGATTACAATCAACATTATCAACCCTAGGCCAAACCCATGATCCTAAGGTGTAGCTAGGGCTTTTTCCCACCATCAATTCTAGTCCAAAACCCCTCCCCCAATAATTAATAACCAAGAATCTAAGTTCTACGGATCGAAAACGGATTAGGGGAGTAAGAATCTTACCTTTTGCACCAAAAGCAGTGGAAAACAGTCAAGAAATCACCTGGGGTCGTCTCCTAACTCTTAAGAACGAAGTTTACAGAATAATGACGTTTTTGGGGTTTATTTCCAACTTAAGTCCCATCTGTCCCGCTATGGCGGACCCTATCCTGCTACATCGGCCTCGCCATGGCAGGAATAATTCCACCCTGGCAGCTTGCACGGAAACAGAGAGTCGAATTAAGAGTTTCAAACCCCCATTTTACAACACACCTTCATCCCATTACACTCAGAAACTACCCGCCCGCTCACGCTAAGATCAGTTTCGGGAGTTCTACTTGCCCGAATTTGATTCCGTAAAGTCGTACGGATTCCTTAAAGTCTTAGCTATCCACTCATGTAACCAAATCCATTATTAGATCTCTCATTCGCTACCAGATCTTCCTAGACCTCACTGACTTCGATTTCGTCCAAATCTGGACTAGGCGAGGAATTCTCAAGTTACTACCAAAAAGTTTTCCGGCCCAAAATTTTTCCCCATTGGCTTTTCTATAACGACGGAAGCAGATTGTTACAATAGATACCAATTTACCCATCACTCGTTCCTGAGTGACAAACTAGGAAAACTGGACTAAATTGGGAGTAGAGTAGTACCTGAATCGACGAACAACTGGGGATACTTGTCTCATATGTCCTTCTCGATTTACCAAGTAGCTTCCTCAACTGGATGATGCTCCTATTGAACTTTGACGGACTTAATCTCTTTGGTCCTTAGCTTTCGGACGTCACGATCAAGAATTGCAATCGGTTCCTCCTCATATTAGAGGCCTTTGTCTAACAAAACGGAGTCCCATTTTATGATGTAATCCCCATCACCATGATATATCTTCAACATGGACACATGAAATACCTGATGAACTCTCGATAAGCTAGGTGGTAAAGCCAATCTATAAGCCACTGGCTCTAGACAGTCAAGAACCTTATCTTGTGCTTTACCAGCCATTGTCTTCTTCTTAAGCTCATTCAAGTTCTCATCCTCAAACTGTTTGGCCTTAATCTCCTCAAGAAAGGTGGCCCTTACCTCAATGCTAGCTAATACCCCACCTCTCTCTGAGATGCCTAACTGCATGAACTTAGACTCCAAGGCTTGAATTTTCTTAGCCAAAGGTCGCTTGGATACACTCTAGCAAGCTAGACTACCCATACTCACCACTTTTCGGCTTAGTGCGTCTGCCACTACATTAGCCTTACCCGGATGATACTGGATGGTCACATCATAATCCTTGAGTAACTCCATCCATCTTCGTTGTCTCAGATTAAATCCTTTTGAGTGAATACATGTTGTAGACTACGATGATTAGTAAATACATCACACTTAACACCATAAAGATAATGCCGCCAGATCTTAAGAGCAAACACTACCACTGCCAACTCTAAATCATGTGTTGGGTAATTCCTCTCATGCACCTTCAACTGTCGGGATGCATAAGCTATGACATTCTTATCCTGCATCAACACAGCACCCAAACCCGAATGTGAAGCGTCATAATAAACAATAAAATCTTTACCTTTAACCGGTAGTGCTAAAATAGGTGATGTGGTAAGAAAAATATTGAGCTTTTGAAAGCTCTCCTCACATTTTCCAGTCCATTCAAAAGGTACCTCTTTTTTGGTCAAACTTTTCAAATGTGTGGCAATAGAAGCAAAGTTCTTCACAAATCGACGATAGTAACTAGCGAGCCCCACAAAACTCGTAACTTCAGTCACAAAGCTAAGTCGAACCCAATTCTTAACCGCTTCAATCTTTTGGGGATCTAACATTACCCCTTCCTCTTAAACTACATGCCCCAAGAAGGCAACCGAAGTCAACCAAAATTCACTCTTAGAAAATTTTGCATACAACTTTTGTTTCCCAAGAACACCTAGAACAATATGAAGAAAGTCGACATGCTCTTCCTCACTTTTCGAATAGAGCAAAATATCATCAATAAATACTATCACAAACGAATCAATAAAGGGTTTGAACACACCATTCATCAAACTCATGAAAGCTGCAGGCGCATTTGTCAATCCAAACGACATAACTAGAAACTCATAGTGCCCATAGCGGGACCTAAATGCCATTTCTGGTATATCCTCAGGCTTAATTTTTTAACTTATGGTAACCAAACCTTAAATCAATCTTAGAGAAAATGGATGCGCCATGCAACTGGTCAAACAAATCATCTATCCGAGGCAATAGATACTTAATTCTAATGGTGACTCTATTTAAATGTCGATAGTCTATGCATATCCTCATACTACCATCCTTTTTCTTAACAAACAAGACAAGGGCACCCCACGGGGAAGCACTAGGACAAATATAACCTTTATCAAGAAGTTCTTGGATTTGAGCCTTAATCTCTCTCAATTATGTCAGGGCAATGCGATATAGAGGAATGGAAATGGGGCAGGTACCAGGTTCCAAATCAATGTAGAAATATATATCTCTACCTAGAGGCATACCATGCAAATCAGTAGGAAACACTTCTCTAAATTCTGACACCACCGGAATAGATTCAATAGAGGGAAACTCAACCTCAACATCCCGAATATGACACAAATAAGCCAAACAACCCTGCACTACCAGTTTCCTAGTCCGAATGGAGGATATGATCTATTAGGCTTGTACACCCTTTCCCACTCTAACTTTTTCCTACCCAGAATCTCTAGAGTCACAGACTTAGTGTTACCATTTAGCACAGCATAATAGGGGGACAACCAAGTCATGCCTAAGATTATATCAAAGTCAGTCATATCCAAAATCACTAAATCATCCCAAGTTTGGAATCCCATAAACATAACAGAACAAGCACGATAAACATGGGTGACTATGACAGACTCTCCAACGGGAGTAGAAACATGGATAGGGGCATTAAGTATATCACAAATCATATCAAATTCTAAGGCAAATCACACAGACACATAAGAATATGTAGAACCCGGATCAAATAACTCATTAGCCATCCGATCACATACAAGAATAGTACATATGATCACTGCGTCAGAAGACCCTGCCTTGCTCTTGCCTTGAAAGGCGTAACACTGAGCTCTGTCATCTTGACGGGTGACTTCCCTACCTGGTTATGATGTACCTCTGCCTGTGCTACCATTTCCCTTACCTCCACGGCCTCACTGATTTCCTCCTCACCCACCTTATGGACGTCCTCGACCATTATTACCATTGCCCGCGGGTACCACTGCTCTAGTCTGCTACTGCACGGAATCCAACATGCGCGGGTGGGGACAATCTCTCCTCATATGCCCAGGTTCTCCACAATTATAACAAGCGGATAAAAAGATGACCTGCTTCCCGCCGAAGGTGCGACTTCCTAGCTATCCTGAATCAAATTTTGAGGTGGAGTTCCCGAGTAGTTACCTGAAGATGCGGGCATAGCGAACTGAATTGGTCGGGCTGCAAGTGTCGGCCTCTCTGAAACTTTGAAGTAGGAACCCTGAAAGTTACATGTGTTCTTAGCTTTCTTAGCCAACACCTTAGCCTGCCCATCACACCTTACTCCTTCCACTTCTTCAGGAAATTCATTACCTCATTGAAACATTTTCCTACAGAAGTCATGTGCACAGACAATACCTGTAACTCAGAATTCAGTCCCTTAACGAATAGATGAATCCTCTCTTCTTCAGTAGTCACCAATTGTGTAGTATATCTAGACAAAGCATGGAACTTAGCCTAATAAGCAGCTACAAATATACCACCTTTCTCCAAATCCATAAACTCATCCTTCTTATGATCTCTCAATGTCCGGGGTACATACTTCTCCAAAAATAGAGCATGGAACTGGGTCTAAGTGGACGGGGGTAAAGCTGAAGATCTGCATTCCACATAAGCTCTCCACCACTGCTTAACCTCAACTTGAAGCTGGAAAGTCACAAACTCTACTCCATGTTGATGAACATACCCAACTTATGCAGCCTCTCATAACAATCTAAGATGAACTCATAGGCATCCTCACTCTCAGAACCATAGAATACTGGAGGCTTTAGTTTCAGAAACTTAGTCAATATTTCGTGTTCATTACCAGTCATCACAGGACCCAACAAAGGACGGAAGAAGGCGTCAGTACCTACAGTTCCACCCACATTGGGGACAGTAATAGCAATAGGGGGGTTGGCGGGAGTTTGAGCTGCTTGAACTATGGGAAGGACTCCAGGAACAACCAATACTTTCAGGAACGACATAATCTGTTGAGCTAGCACTTGGTCTAAGAGAGGAATACTTGTAATCTCATCTTGCACCTCTTCCTCCAGTCTAACATCCTCATCATTCTCAACCTCAACATTCTCCTCTATCTCTTCATGATGCACAGGATGAATCTTATTTCTAGGAGCATTCTTAACCGAAAGCTCCACCCCTAGTGGGTGCTACTCTTCCTCCGCCTCTACCCCTTGCTCGCCCTCTATCTCGCTGCGGATTCCTCAGTTGGCTCGTTGATGGGAGTTGCGGGTCTGACACCGTTGAACCTAGTGTTAACCATATGCGGATAGAAGAATGAAGGAGATTAGATACCAATTTGGATCACCAGATACCAATTGGAATGAAGTTATAACACGAAAAGAGACAAGAGAAAACAGAGAAATTTCCTAAAGTCCTATAGCCTCTTGAAGAAAAGTACAGACGTCTCCATACCGTTCTGCAAGGCTCTACTAGACTTGTTTTGGTACATCGAGATCAACAAACCTAGGGCTCTGATACCAACTTTGTCACGATCCAGACCATCGTGATTGACACCCACACTAACCCTCCGATGGGAGAACCGTTACTACAACCCAACTAATTAAATTAACAAAAACTAAGCATTTAAAGATACGACAACAAGTTTAAATGTCTAAAGGAAAAATAGGGAGTTCCCATAAACTCCCAAAGTCTAACAAAACAATTGCGGAAATAATGCCTAGAACCTGAAAGTCAATGTACCAAAATATCTACTAACGACAAGTCTAAGAAAATGGGTGCAACCCCAAACTAAACATAAGAATATCTAAAGTACTAGTCTTAGTCCGAATAGAAATGGACTAAACATAACGAGAAATCATGGTAGCCTGGAAGAACTAGCTCACCCTTGAATTCGATGGATCACTGATCTCCTAGATGAGGTCTGTCAGTAGCCGCCTGAAGATGCCTTGTACTCAACAAAGAAAGAGCAAGTGCAGTATCAGTACACAACCATAGTGTACTAGTAGGATCACGCGACTATTCCAATAAGTGAAACATATACAAGTAATCACAACATAATAAAACAGGCATACACCAAACATATACAATATCAGTCATTATTTCAGGATTAATGTACAATTCCACATACTCAATAATATATTATATGTCAAGTCAATGGTCCTGTCATGGAACCCATACCCAAACTGTTAGTGTGCCGGATCGTGACACCCGTTCCAAGTTAGTGTGTCAGATCGTAACACCCATTCCAATATGTATGTCGATACGTTACATCCAATCCCAGTTTGTGTGTCGAAACGTGACACCCGTTCCATTCAACAAGCCACAATCACAATCACAATGTTCATTCTTATAATCATACAATCAGGTGTTAATTCATGGCATACAATCATTCATTCATACTCATTTACGATTAGTGTGATCAATAGTGCAACATTCACATACATATATGCATTATAATGGAGCAATTACTAACATACACCACACAAACATGAAATCACAACCATCACCTACCTCGAACAAAGCCTGAACCCTCCTAAGAAACTTGATCCTTCCCTTTCCGGATTCTTTCCGCTTGTTCTTGGTCTACAAACAGTCAATATAACGCGAGGATCAATAAACGAGGCCTAGTTGCCCGGATTACAATCAACATTATCAACCCCTAGGCCAAACCCTTGATCCTAAGGTGCAGCTAGGTTTTTTTTCCACCATCAATTCCAGTCCAAAAACCCTCATCCCAATAATTAATAACTAAGAATCTAAGTTTTACGGATCGAAAATGGATTAGGGGAGTAAGAATCTTACCTTTTGCACTAAAAGCAATGGAAAATAATCAACAAATTGCTTGGGGTCGTCTCCTAATTCTTAAGAACGAAGTTTGCAGAATAATGACATTTTTAGGGTTTATTTCTGACTTAAGTCGCGTCTGTCCCGCTGTGGTCGACCCTATCCCGCTACAGCGGCCCCGCCCTGGCATGCATAATTCCGCCTTGGAGGCTTGCACGAAAACAGAGAGTCGAATTAAGAGTTTCAAACCTCCTCACAACACACCTTCATCCCATGACACTCAGAAGCCACCTGCTCTATCTAAGATCAGTTTCGGGAGTTCTACTCGCCCGAATTGGATTTCGTAAAGTCTTACAAATTCCTTAACGTCTTAGCTATCTACTCATGTAACCAAATCCATTATTAGATCTCTCATTCGATACCAGATCTTCTTAGACCTCACTGACTCCTATTTCTTCCAAATCTGGACTAGGCTAGGAATTCTCAAGTTACTACCAAAAAGTTTTCCGGCCCAAAATTTTTCTCCGTTGGCTTTTCTATCACGACAGGAACAGGTCGTTACATTTACTCTCATATATCTTCACAACTTGATCCATTTTATCTTTTCGCACTAGTCATACCACCTCATGCTCTAATTTTATCTATTCAAACTATTATCACTTCTATTCAAATCTTGTGACTTTATTTTATTTTTAGGAACTGAGTCCATTCCTAAATTCACAACTACACATGGTATGATTCTCGTAAAACTAGAGATATGTAGGTGACTTGAAACCAAAATTTTGGCTACACCATTTTCTCAACTCTATACCATTCCTTCTAATCCCACTAACAATATTTCGTTAGTTGGAAAAAAATTGTTACTCAGTAAAAGTCTTTGCCCTTCAAATATCCTTCATTCTCGAGCAAAGAGGGGGAGCTGTTGACACCCAATTTTGACTGACCTATAACCTATTTTTAGATTGCTATTCGATTAAATATGTATTTTTAAACTTATCTTTTTATTATATAACGCTACGTTTAATTTTTATCTTATTAACTATAAAGTATCCATAATTTACAATTTATTATTATCTTATTGATTGTTAAATTTTAAATATCAATTTTTGTACTTTCATGATTTTACATATTTATTTAGTATATAATATATATGTATGTAATATGTAGTGAAGTATATTTCTTTTATATGGAAAATTGCTATTATTTATTTATTTATTTGAATATGTGTAGCATATTTTAATTAAGTAGCTATCTATTTATCCTCCTTCAAGCTATTTAAACCATATCCTTTTCTTATTCAATTCTAGCCAATTATTTGTACAACTCATGTCTATTCTAGCAAATATTGAGCTAATTGACTTTAATTCTAATCTCAAGCCTATCTTTTAATCATACCCATTCATCTCATCTTGACCCACTTCAAAACTAATCTCAGCCCTCCATCTCGTCTTAATCTGACAACCAAGATTTATTTTTCTTCATTTTCTATTTTAATCAAAATCCCTAATCCCCATTTCTTTTCTCCTTTCAACAGCCCACCACCGGCAAAACACCACCAAAAACCCTAAGACTCCTCACCTCTTAGAACCCCCCACTCCTCTCCTTTGCTCCAACCACATTCAAAACTCCTCTGGCAAGAATGAGAAAGTCACTAGCGCACCATCTTTCTCCTCTCCTGTCCTCTCCACTCTTCTCCTCTCGCTACTCCGGTGGGTAGAAACCGCATCAACCCCCTACCCACCACCATTTGTCTCTCACTAGCTCTTGTCAAGTAAATGCCACCAACAACGAGTCTGAATTCTTGTGTGATCAAATTTAATGGAAACATCGAGAATCTATGATGGTGAACACAAATCTATAAAGATCCATTCGGGTATGATATTTCTAATTGCAATATCCATCCTTTTCAAATATTTAGTTCTCCTTGAATAAGTTCTATGGAATATTGTTATTTCGATTGTTGGACACTATTCTTATATATTATTGTATAAGATCACCTTTAAAATTTTCAAATCATGTCTTCCTCAATTCATCGACATATTTTGTCGTCATTGTTGCATTGAAAAAGTTATGTTGAATATGATGAATTTAGGACAACTTATGTTCTTGATTAATTACTACACATTTTAGCTTGTTTTACAGTCTCGGCCTTGAAGAAATATCATTTGAAAATGGTGATTCTTTGGTAATTTTCTTTATTTACTTTGTAATAGTAATATTTGTTAAATATAGTAATGTGAAATTGCATACTTGTATAATTGACATTCAAAAGACGTGTTTCTTTTGTTATGATAAATTAATGCATTTATATTTAATAAATTACTATTAAACTATGGTAATATGAGATCTCAGTTTAAGAATTTTTTGATGATATACTCTCTCTTCCTTTTCTTCTCCTAACTGATAGTTTTTGTACCAATCTGTTTATCATAAATTATATACATCTTGTTGGAGTTCTCTTTTACTTGTCTATTTCAGTTAACATTGATTTATCTTAATACTTGATTGATTAAATCATGTTTATTAAAGTTGATTTTCTTTATTTTGCTACCCATATTTGACTCTCCTACATTATATAGTATGAGTAGATTTTTCATTTTGTTTATTATGGAAAACTTTGATATAACTAGTGTATCAAGGAAAATTTTACTTGATTTTATTTCATTCCCTTTTATATGTTTTACCTATTTTCTTATATAAAGAAGACCTCTCTTATCATCCTGGACATCTTTTATTAGCATACTTTCTTAATCTAGAAAATATTTAAAAGAAAAAAGGCAAAATAATACTCTAGCATACTCTCAAATTTTCTCAGGTTTTGGCTCACTGGCTTGGATTTCATATCAAGATTATTTGGTAATTAGCCTCTTAAACAGTTAGTAACCTTTACTAGCATTTTATTCTTTCATTGATCACTTATTTACTTTAAGTTTATGTTATCTGAAAGGAACCATCCAGGTCAGTCGTCTTATCTCTTTCTGAAATTTCAGATGTGTTTCAACTTTAATATTTTTGTGATTGATATTTATGACAAGTGAAATCTTTGTTTGAGAATCTAGATGATTAATCTTGCTTGGTATGTCTTCTGTAAGGTTTCGTTATGAATGAGTATCAATCTATGTGAGTATAACATGTTTAGCATATTTCTTTTAGAATCAGAACTTAAGACCTTAATAATTATAGTGTATTTCATATTTTTGCATTGTGTTTGTGTGTCTTTGAAGATGTGAAGAGTTTTCCTGGTTTAGGGATACATCTTGACGGAGTTTGACTTAGAGTTCAAAAGTATTCTTTCTTTGAAGTATTAATTCTATTAATTTTGGTAATAATTATTATCAAACTGTCACGATTCGATTCTTGAGTCATGATAACACCTACTATAATCCATAATTCGGTAAGCCAACCCATAGCCTGGAATGACATGTAGTAGTTATAAGACAATAAATAAAGTGGAAGCAATAATTTAATAAAATAAAAAGAGAGATAGAGGAAGCAAACCATAATATATATACATAAATAAAGATCTCTCCCACAACCTGGAAGTCACAACTACAAAGCTGCTAATAAAAGAGTACAAGTCCCAAAAGTGGACCCAAAATATAAAGGCTTTTCCCCAAATACAAAAGACAAGTCATCAAATTACAGATGGAGACATGTATACTCCAGAACGATATGTGCTCTCCCTCGACTCCTAGTGTGACAACTATAGGCTCGTTCTCAACTTTGATAACTGGTGTTTGAACATGCATCATGAAACATATGTAGAGTGTAGCATCAATACAAAAACAACATGTACTCAGTAGGCATAATAGGCCGACTGAGCAAGGGAAATATGAAATGCGAGAATTTAACACAACAAAGGTCAAAGAGCAGAATTCTAAAAAAATGTACATGCGTGTACTAAGAAACTGAAATGAAATAAATAACAACTAGCTAAACCTAACTAGACCCTCATAAGCCCATAAGGTACATTCATGCACAAGTTTAAGTAAAACCCAAATGGAATCCCATAAGCTCAACAGGTACACAAAAGAGCTAAGAACTATTAAGAGAACCTCAGGATACTTTCAAAACTGTCGTAGCCCCCTACGAACTCTAACTGCGGTAGAGTCACCCAAGGACCAAATAACATCACCCAGTAATGACTCAAAACTGAACTAAGGGGTGTCCGTGGACTTGAACCGAGACTAAAAGGTGAGCTAAGGACTAAAACTTTGGCTAAAATATGAGCCAAGGACTTGAGCCATGATTGAAATATGAGCGAGGGGCTTAAACTATGATGAAATATGAGTGAGGGACAAACTGTGACTGAAAGGTTCCCGTTTGGGACTTAAACCCGACAAGATAGGATGTACACATGGCCCTCCAATCTGAAGCAACAATAAGGTATAAGGGCTTCAATCGTATAAAAGAACTCCAACGACCCCAAATTCCTTTTCCAACTCAACACAGGTCCAAACCGTAGCATAGGACAACTTTTAGATTCTTCAAGGACCCACTCTAGCTCTTACTCCACAACTCGATGCCAAATAACAAAATAAGCACAAAATAACTTGTGTACACACTGATTCAATCAAGAGGATAAGCCATGTAAGAAAAGTTCACACTGATTTGGGTTGTCACCTTACTAAGGATCACATTAAAAGATCAAAGTCTGCTATATCAGTCTATAGGGAACTAAGCTATTTGAAGCGATGCCAGAGAGATTCTAAGGTCTATCAACTCTAAAATTTTCAATTCTAAGGAAAGCACTAGTCTACACCTAGATTAAGTCCAAACATACTTCCAACGGCAATCATAAACTGGTATAATACAAGCAACAATGTAAGGATGATCTTGGAAAATTAAAACAACATGCTAATTGTCTCAAAAATCCAAAAAGATAGCTTAAAACATGATTTCTAGCAAGCTAAGATTGATCAATTAGATACTCATCCCCAATTCACACAAACCAACATACATTTACATTCTTGACCTCAATCTAAAGGATGGAAAGTTATAGACTTCCTCAAAGCAGACTACACATGATCCAAATAACAACTTTATAGCTTCACCCTTCTGTATGACCTGTGAAAACTTTCACACTATCCAAAATAACATCACAAGGTCAAGATGATCATTTAGACACCAAAAACACATTAATCGGAGAAGGACACAAATTTGAATCAAAATGGGAAATGTGAGAACCGTCAGAAATTATGAAATTAACTCCATGTGAAGGTCCATTTAAGACCCCCAAACTTGTATTTCAAGACATGATACAATTTAGGGTTCGAAATAGCTCACAACACAACCATGAAATTAAACACCGATTAAAGAAAGGAAAAAAGGGTTGAGCAGCCCGTTCGGGGTGAAATTTACCTCAAACGAGAAGTTTCTACAATCCTCGAACACTCCAATATAAAGTCCCAAACACCCCCGAACAAACCAAGCTTTAAATAAATAAAATTGGAGCTCTATCACTCCAAAATTTACCAATTGAATTAATAGACCAAGAGTTGATCGTGTTTGATCTTATTTATCAAGATCAAAAAAAAATTCTCAATGCGAACATGGGGTCAAGGGAAGAGATCGCGGACCCCTCATCAAATGGCCTTCACAATTGTGAAGGTAAACTCAAATGACCATGATGACCAAACATGGTCAATGCTGGTTAGCTCCTCTTTGCTATCGTGGTGAGTGCCACACGACTGCAAATGGTCAAGCATAGTGCCCTCCCCTATCAAAGATGTACCCACATGATCGGGTAGAAGAGAGCACCAGCTCTAGTAGCTAGTGAATGACTTGAAAATATCTAGTCTCAAAATCTCCGACGAGGTGCTCAGGATATGTCGGAATCCCGTGTAAACAAAACAAATATGCTACCCCACCAAATTCAACATTCTGGACTTAACATGGCGGTCAAAACTTCCAACTGAGGATGTCTCGACAAAAAAGTGGGTTTTACAACCAAGCTTATTTTGAGTCAAATTCCACGAGGGGCCCAAAACTAGCTCGTAACCCTCGAGATCTAGACAAAAGATTTTTCTAGACCAAACTCGACGTTCCAAAGTTAACAAATTCGTCAGATCAGTCCCAACATGTTATAAATGACTTGGATCTCCAAAAGAGCACTCTAAATGGTGAAAAGAAGACTTTTTCATAGAAATGACCTGAAGGGTTATTACACAAACTCTCTTTATGTATAATGAATAAAGGAATTGGGGGATTGTTTATGGGGGAGGGGAACCTATTGTGCTACTTGCATCACTAATATCGTGTGTATTTATGTGTGTAGAAAATATGTTATAGGTATTAACTATTTGTTCTTTCGTGTTGTTAACACTACTTTAATGTATGATTAGAAATAGTCTATTGCCTTCCTACCTAAACATGCAAATTTCTTAATATGTGGCATGCTCATTTTGCATACATGCACCACTTTCTGCATTAGATGCCATGATTTAGGATTTCTATTTATTATAGCATGTTTATCAACTTGCGATGTGGTATGTTTTTCTTTGCTCAAAAGTCACGACTAAAGGAGATTTTAGTCTCAAAGTATGTCTACAAGATATTTATAGACAGCATGCCAACGGTGAATATCACATTTACCATTTGTATGTCTAGATATCATGTTATTGAGAATTTAAATGTCTCATGTTAACATATCACATCATTAGAAACCGTACTTATAAAATACACATCTTAAGCATGTATATAGTCATTAATATATATTACCGATTATGCCTATGTAATTAAGTTTCACCACGTCTACCATTATATCATCCAGACGCCATGTCCCCCTTAATTATTAAATCATTTTAGTATATATCATGTATGTAGAAATTTTATACTTTTACATGTCCATGTTCATTAAATGTTATATAGATATAGGACTATAAGATTTAATGTGGTGTTAATACATTAATTAAATAACTATATTATAAAAACTGCATCACATGACTAGCAAAGTACCCTCTACGTAATAATTAAATTTATTTGGTTAGTTAATAATCAATTGTTTCATAATTATACTTTTGCTGGATTTTAAATCACTATACTTGTTGTAATTAATGTTTGTTTGCCTTTTTTATCAGTCATAAATTTAGTAATATATATTACGACCTTCACACAATTTGTTTGTATTTCCAAGCATGGTAATAATTAATTTAGGGGGATAATTAAAACCTTTATGTGTTAATTGTTAGTCCTAATCGATTTTGTTTGACGGAGTGTCTAATTAAGAGCCTTGAACAATCGATTTTGCTTCAACAAATAGTTTTCATATTGAAACGGTCTCTAATTTTCAACCATTTGTTTCACATGATTTAACTTTATATATTCAAGGTACTCAAATAAAAAGAAATTGTACTAATCCTCATCGACTTCCTACATATGCTATTTAAGTCTTAATAAATGAAGAAGAAGATCCAGACGCAAATATCCCCTATATTGGATGCTCCCCTATGAATATTCAAGTGTGCTGGATTAATTGATGGTAATTTAGAAGGTGTAGCTACAGGTGTTGCATATAAACCTTTAAGGTTACCGGTGTCATCACAAGTTATTTACTTGATTGAGAAGCATGGTTCTACAATCAAATCAATCCAAGAAAGAGTGTCTCCGTGTGAGTGCGACCTGAAGGTGAGCTTTTGTCTAATTGTGGTTTATGTGCTTTGTCATCTAAATGTTATTAACTTATAGTGATCAGATTATATTTCCAAAGCTTTTAAAATAAGACTTATAACTTATAACACTAAGATGATAAATCAAACAAACAAGTAAGACATAAAGTTGACCCTCAGATAGCACTCACAAGGAGGCACCACATCATTCTTAGATTGATTTGATTGTAAAACCTTGATTTGATTGTAAAACCATGTTTCATAATCAAGTGAATAGCTTGGGATGACGCCACCAATAGCCTCACAGAACAAAATGTAACACCAACAACTACAACTTCTAGATGACCATAATTTAGTCCAACAACACATGAATATTCTCAGAGGAGAATCCATTGCAGGAGATACTTGTGCATATAGATCTTCATTTCAAGCTATTAGGACTTAAAAAGCATATACAAGAATTCAACAAGGAGTGATATAGTTTATTTTTATTTGAGTACCTTGAATATGTAAAGTTAAATCATGTGAAGCAAATGACTAGAAAAAAAGACCTTTTCAAGTTGAAAACTATTTGTTCCCTCTTGCATTAAATAATTTCAAAGGTTATGTAGAATTCAAAAGTAGGACAAACATATGAAAATATGTTAATTCATTTATATTATTTTAATAGAAAAGGGCCTAAAATTCTCTTAAACTATGAGATTTGATAAAATATTTTCCTTCATCCACCTTATGAGTATGGGTCATTAGACATAAGAGTATTTTTTAGCCAAAAGGTTGATGTCAAGATATTTGGGGGCTGAAAAGTGGATGAAGGGTAGTTTTGTACAAATCCAAATAATTTAAGGACATATTAGGCCCTTATAAATTTATAATTTGATTGATGATGCTCTTGATTAGTATTTAATGGAGGTGATTTTTGGAACATATGATAGTCCATGAATGATATTCCAAATAAATGACCTATATTTTCCCTGTTGCTTTAGAGAGGGTGATAAATTTCGGGTTGACATGTTATATAAATGTAATAGAGTTTCCTATAAGGTATTTAGTTTTGTTTTTAGGACAATTTTTGACTTACTATACACCCTTTTAGATTCTTATCTACTAGGTAAATATGCAAATGCAAGCCGGAACAAATAGTCTTCATCTTTAAACTATCTCTTATTTCTAGCCATTTGCTTCACATGATTAAACTTTATTTATTCAAGGTACTCAAATGGAAAGAAATTTTACCACTCTTTGTTGATTTCCTTCAAATGCTTTACATATCCTAATAACTGGAAGAGAATATCTAGACGTGCAAGTATCTCCTGCAATGGATGCTCCTCTGTGATTTTTCAAGTTTATTGTTGTATTAATTGATGGAGATCCAGAAGCAGTAGTTGATGGTATTGCATTTTTCTCTTTGAGGTTATTGGTTGATTCATCACAAGATATTTACATGATTGTAAAGTATGATTCTACAATCAAATCAATGCAAGAAAGATTTGGTGTTTCCTTCCTTGTGCTACATGAGGGTGAGATTTGTCTTATTGGTTTGTTAGCTTTGTCATCTGAGCATTATTAACTTATAGAGATTGGATTATTTTTCCTAATCTTTTGAAGTTAGAATTATAACTTATAACACTTAGATGATAAAAAATAAACAAGTAAGACAAAAAGCTCACCCTCATATAAGACTAGCAGGGAGGCACCATATTGTTCTTGGATTGATTTGATTGTAGAACCATACTTCCCAATCAACTGTATCACATGTGATGACATCACAAGTAACCTTAAAAAACAAAATGCAACACCAACAACTACTTCTTCTAGATCACTATCATTTTGTCCAGCAACACATATGAATATTCATAGAGGAGAATTCATTGTAGGAGATACTTGTGCATCTGGATCTTCACTTTCAGATTTTAAGACATGAAAATCATATGCAGGAAGTCAACAAGGAGATCTACAATTTATTTTCGTTTGAGTACCTTGAATATATAAATTTAAATCATCTGACGCAAATGAATGAAAAAAGACTATTTCAAGATGAAAACTATTTGTCCCGTTTGCATTTGTACATTTACCAAGTAGATAACAATTCAAAGGTTATATTGAATTCAAAAGCAGGAAAATCATATGAGTCCAAATATTAATTAATTTTAAATTATTTTAATAGAAAATGCCTAAAATTCCCTTATCCTACGAGATTGGGTACAATATGTTCCTCCATCCACCTTATGAGTATGGGTCGTTAGACATAAGAGTATTTATTAGCCAAAACATTAACGTGGTATTTTGGGACCGAAAGGTGGATGAAGGGTAGTTTTGTATCAATTCAAATAATTGAAGGGCATTTTAGGCCCTTCTTCGTTTGTAGTTTGATTGAGGATGCTCTTGATTAGAATTTTGTGGAGGTGATTGTTGGAACATATGATCATCCTAGAATGCTATTTGCAATAAATGACCTTTTTTTCCCTGTTTCTTTGGAGAGGGTGATAAAATTCTAATTGACATGTCATGTAACTTTAATATAGTTTCCTATAAAAAAAATTAGTTTTGTTCTTGGGACAATGTATTACATGTTATATAACCTTTGAAATTGTTATCTACTTGGTAATTATCAAATGCAAGCGGGAATGAATAGTTTTCATCTTGAAATGGTCTCTTATTTTCATCCATTTGCATCACATGATTAAACTTTATATATTCAAGGTACTCAAAATGAAAAGATACTGTACAACTCTTGTTGACTTCTTGCATATGATTTTCAGGTCCTAATATGTGGAAGAGAAGATCCAGATGCGCAAGTATCTCCTTCAATGGATGCTCCTCTGTGAATATTCAAGTGTGTTGGTGGATTAAATGATGGTGATACAGAAGCAATAGTTGCTAATATTGCAATTTTTTATTAGAGGTTATTGGCGATGTCATCTCAAGCTATTCACTTGATTGGGAAGCATGAGTCTACAATCAAATGAATCCACAAAAGATCTGGTGTCTCCCTACAAGTGCTACATGAGGGTGAGCTTTTTGTCTTATTGGTTTGTTTTCTTTTTCATCTAAGCATGATTAACTTATAGTGATCAGACTATTTTTCCTAAGCTTTTCAATTCAGCTTATAACTTATAATTCTCAGAGTATAAAGCAAACAAACAAGTAAGATATAAAGCTCACCCTTAAATAACTCTCATAGGGAAACACCAAATCATTCTTGGATTGATTTCACTGTAGAACCATGCCTCCCAATAAAGTAAATAGCTTGAGATGACGCCACCAGTAAACTCAATAAATAAAATGCAACACCAGCAACTACTTCTTCTAGATCAGCATCACTTAGTCTAACAACACACTTGAATATTCATATAGAAGAATCCATTGCATGAGATACTTGCAGTTCTGGATCTTCACTTCCAGATATTAGGACCTAAAATGCATATATAGGAAGTCAACAAAGAGTGGTACATTTTGTCTTCATTTGAGTACCTTAAATATATAAAGTTAAATCCTGTGAAGCAAATATCTAGAAAACAAAGACAATTTCAAGATGAAAACTATTTGTTCCCACTTTCATTTGTACATTTACCAAGAAGACAATAATTTTAAAGATTATATAGAATTCAAAAGTAGGACAATAATATGATCCTATTTATTAATTAATTTTAAATTATTTTAACATTAAAGGGCCTTAAATGCCCTTAAATTATGAGATTTAGTACAATATTGCCCTCTATCCACTTTATTAGTATGGTCCATTAGACATAACAGTATTTTAAACTCAAAAGAATGATATCAGGGTAAGGCAGATGGAAGATAGTTTTGTACCTATTCAAATAGTTGAACGATATTTAGGCCCATATCCTTTTATATTTTGATAGTTGATGCTCCCGATTAGTACTTAGTGGAGGTGTCTTTGGAATATATGTTTTTCCGTGAAAGATATTCGCAATAAATGGCCTTTGTCTATTGCTCTTGAGAGGGTGATAAATTTTTTATTGTAACACCTCGGATTCAAATAGGTAGAAATGTCAGCTTTTTTCAGAAATATGTTTCCAGTACGATGGAGCCACCCATGACCCGTGGAATGACACAAGGACCATAGGTCTGGTCCGTGGATTGGCCAGTCAAGTTTTTCAAAATGTCAAGTGATTAACGTATCAGGAAACTTCATCCAATACTAAGTGTCAACGATCGTTAAGTAGTAATATAACCCAACTAAGTGAGTTGGGGTCGAGTCCCAAGTGAGTGGTTTGTAATTGACAATCAATAGGCAAGTAAGAATATGCTCAAGTCAATCATAGCTAAAAACATTTACGAATAAAAGCATGGTTCAAATTTGGGGTGACACAAGTGTCAAATAACAAGGTGATTTGGTTCAACTATCAGCTACAACAACAAATAATACGAAAATAGCAAGTATGGAGACGGGTTCTTGGGATGTCATTGGATTATGGGCTAAGGTAGACAATCGGGTAATTGCAACTAATAGTGAATAACTGTAAATCAGTGAATAAGCTAGACTTTAGTAGGGATAAACTTTCTCTCGAACAATTTACCACGAATCAAATTGGTTTCTCTCGAACACCAATAAGCAGCAATTAAGAATAGGCTACGCTTTAGTCCATTCACTCTCTCGAGCTGCATGTGTGGAAAAGGGTTTAGGGTTCACTCTCTCGAGCTGAACCCATGACAACCCAATACCCACAAACCATCGATTCAGAAATTTTGGTTTTAAAACCTTTCACTCGAGCAAGTCAAAACACGAAGTTAGGATTGTATTTGCAACTACAACCCATTAATTTCAACCACAATTACTGAACGAAATCACTTTTAAACAGCAATTAAACTATCAATTAGCAATACCCAGTAGCTAAATCAATCCATAATTACATAATCACACCCCAAGAATTGGGGTTTTAGCTAGACATCATAAAAAGGTAAAAATCGTTACCAAATTGTGTTTTCATCAACTGGGTAGGATTGATAGTCTTTACAAAAGTCTAAGATGAAAGAATCTTCAACACGCATTTCCAATTTCTTAGAAATGGAAATCTTCAAATCTTCAAAGCTAAGGAAATATTGTCTCTAAACTCAGTTCTCAGTTCTCAGCTCTCAAACTTGAAAACTGAATAATAATGAAATCTATTGAATGATAGATACTAAACTAAGAATGAAAAGAATGTATGTATAGTCGCCAAAAATGTGTTGCGAAGGACCATTCAGCGCAATCAGTCAGGATCGCCGATCCACTCGACGATCCGCCCTTTGGTTAATACCATCGCCTTTTTGCTTTGGCCTTCAGTATCTTCAAGTTCTGAAACTTTGGGCGATATGGCACTGCATCGCGAAACTGTTCGGCGACTCACCAACTCCTCCTTTTTATCGCTGACTTGATTTTCTCCTTCAAGGTTTGGCACACTGGAACATTAGGAGAGACATTAGCCATTCGGCAACTTGCTCGATGGATTAGACGATCCTCACGCCTTCTTTTCTTTGTCCTTTCAGCTGCCTTGTTCCTTTTTGCTCATTAGTTTTAATGCTTTGTTCCTCAATCCAAATACTTGAAATTCAAGGATTTACATTAGTTATTGGGACAAAATATGCATTTGAGGACACTAAATCTATTAAAATGAAACCCTAAATGAGTCCAAATCGTGGACTCATCAACACCCCCAACTTAATCTTTTGCTTGTCCTCAAGTAAAACTCAAGTTCAGCAGTTCAAAAAGGATGTCTCAAATAGTGCTACATAAGACTCAATCATGAATGCACACATGAAGACTCAACCTACTCATGCAAATATCAATTGTGCACTCAAAGATTCAAGTTGTGACTTACCATTATCAAAGAATCTCAAGCTCACAATACTTGCTTTAAATGCAAGTTCAAGCTCAACAAAGGTACTCAAATGCCCCTACACAAAGAATGATTTCATATTTACACACAATGGTTCACAATTTAAAGCTCCGGAAGCAAATGCAATGCTCACACTCACAAAGATGAACACAATGCATGACTTCACCCATATGTTTGCTCGTATTTTCCAATCAACCCTTGTTTCAGCTCACTCAAGATCAAAAAGGTCTTTTCAAGGCTTGTAACGGGGCTGAGTGCAAAGGTATGATCATTTAGGCTCAATGGCTGTAATCCTCATGACATGTGGTGTGAACAACACTTTCTTTCCTTTTCTTCATCATTCTCATTCATGCTCAAAAGTCACCCCATTATTCATCTTCCATAGAATGTTTGGACACCCCATTTTCTTTGCACTTTCACAACTTTATTCCACAACTTTTTCATTCTTTTTCTTTTTCATTCTTTTCTTCTTTTTCTCTTTTTTTTATATGGAGGGGTTCCATTTTTCTCAAAACCATGGGTCAAAAGGAACTTTCTTGCACTTCTTGATTTACCTTTTCTTTTCACCACACCCCCAACTTAGGCTTTTGGCCTAAGTTGGCTATTCACACAAACCACGAATCATGAGGATTATTGGTAATGGGTCAAGAAAGGTCACAATTTTATCAAGTTTCTTCCAAGAAAAGGCTAAGGCTCAAAGGGTGTTCAAACGGGGTTCACACTCGCAAGGTAGACCACAAAAGAGGTATAATATCAAATTGTTTCACACGCTTCAAAGTTGCCTAAGATCATATCAAGATATTGCATCACTTAGTCAATCGGACCAACGAGGCGAATTCTAGGTGTCATCACACATGATTCACGGTAAGCTCATCACACAAGGCATAAACACCAATGTCAAACAAGACTCCACACTTTCGCTAGTGTGCAATGTTCATCATAAAAGACTCAATTCGATACTTGGCTAGTCACAACTAGATGCAAAAAGTTCACATATTGTCTATGCAACTTCATTTTGCCTCATCGTAGCCGCACATTCACTTTTGTTCGATTATGAGCACTATTCAAGTCATCGGTATTGATCAAGACCGATACTCAAATTTGCAAGAGAACAACCACATTCAAACACAAATAAGAGGTGGCACAATTTTTTCGGAAGGGTCCAAAAATCATTTGCAATTAAAAACAAGGAGCCACAAGCTCAATCATCCACAAAAATAGTGTAACACACAATTATACGTCAAAACCCAAATATATACACAAAACAAGAGAGTCACAAAAGGTAGACCTCACCCCATCACACATAAAATCATTTGTCTTCAAATGCAAACAAAAATATCCAAAATTCAAAATAAAGTAAGACAGAGAGGGAGGTAAAGAAGGGATCCTGTCTACTCAGTCACTCCATCTGTCTGGGCATCAGTGCCCGGTGCATCAATCTGGACTTGGGCATCACTGCCCGGAGTAGTGCTCTGGTCTTGGGCCTCAGTGCCCGGAGTCACCTTAGAAGGACCAGCTCCATTGGACCCACCCATGGATGTCTCTATCAGTGATGTATGGATCACCGACTATACAATCGTCTCTTCAAGGTCCGACAAGTCTCTATTTATGCTTTCCTCCCTGATCCCGATCAGATCATCGTCGGTCTCTACCTCTGATTCATCAACTGATGCATCATCCCTATGCACATCTCCGGTGGTAGCTAGAGGAATCTCTGAAGTCTCAAGAGCGTCTAAATCATCTGCAACCTCTAGTAATGAAGTGAAGTCAATAGACTTTAGATAGTCTACGTCCTTTCTCAAATCTGCTACCTCAGCTTTCAAAGTCGTCACCTCGGAGGTCTCCCCCTGCCTATCTCACAAGCATCTACTCTCGTGTTGAGAGTGTCAATAGAAGTCTGGAGAGGGGTCGGTGCAGCCAAAATAGCAGCCTCAATCATCCAGGGGACAAATTTCTCTAGTCGGGCCGCCCTCACATCAGCTGAATGGGCTAGATGCCCCATTTTCAGGATCATCGCCTGAGTAATCTTGGCTAGCTGGGACAAGGTGGAGGTACCCAGGACCTGTGAAGAAGTAGAAAGGGCAGAAGTATCTGAAGACCCAGAGGCCGGAGTAGGCAAAGATGCCTCTGCAGGTATCGAATCAATATCTACCTCCGGGGATGTACCACCGAAGTTTCCCTTCTCCTATCAGCCTCATCACGCGTGTACTCAGCCTCAATACGTCGAATGTCAGTGGAGGAAGAAGGTGTCACCTCAATGTCTCTCGTATTGTCCCGGGGTACTCCAGCTCGCCGGCATAACTCCGTTGTCAAAACTGGTAAATGTAAGGAAGTCTGCCTTTGCTTGGCCCTTATGGCCATCTGATGCTCAATAAGGAGTCCCAGGTTGATGCTCCTCCGGGATATGATAGCTCCAAGGCAGGCTGCCTTAGGATGGCGTAGAATGGACTCGTTTTGGGATGGCATTATGGTGCTGCTAATGAAGCTAAACCAGAAACGAGCAACAATACTCGAATCCCTCTTCTCTATAGGGACCCCTGCCTTGATCCACCTCGAGGTGGTATTGGACATCAATGGAGCTAACTAGACCTTCAATTCATCTAAGGATTGAGCGACAGGTAATCCATCATAAGGATGCGTAGAATGTAGAGCTCTACCCAATACAGTTTTAATGTGCTCACTATTGCATCCTACTTCCTTTCCTCAGACCATGACCGACTTCACCGGTCTGAACTCGCTTGCCTTCTTCTTGCTTTTCTGAACTAGGTCGCCATAAGTTGTATAGAACTCCCGGACCCATGAAGGAATATAGGGGCCTCGAGGCCTGGTGAACCACTCAAATATATGGAAATAGAGGGTGTCCCTCATATCTGAGTACTTTCCCTCTAGGCCTTATGTCGATAGCAACTTCTCCTCAAGGATGGTTCGCAAACCATCACCTTTCAATCTGTTCAGAAGCCTGGGAAGAGGGATGACTGGTGGCACAAGAGCCACATGAGGTGCTGGAGCAGGCAATGAATCTGCTGGTGTAGGAGCTGGAGGGCCTCTGGCTAAGTCAGGGTGAGATCTAGCCTGAATTTCATCCCGTCGGACTGCAAAGGCTGGTTGTCCTCAGGCTCAAATAAAACAGCCTGGGGACCAGTAGTCACCCTGTCAGATATGGGCCTCTTGCCCCTGCTCTGACCTCCAGCTGGAGGCTCTTGCCTTCCTCTTTTTGGAGGATTTGATACCCCTTTGTTGATTGTGATACCCCATACTCTTTTCCGGGGTGGTATGTCTATGTTTTTCGTACCATGTCTGCAAAACATCTAGAAAAAGTTAGAAACTTTTCAATTAAAATCACATAAGAATAGTTGCAGAAAGACTCGCTGAACTGGTCAGCGAGTTGCCCAATCACTTTGGCGAGCTAGATCGGTCTCGCCGAAAGGATTGGCTCAAAATTCTTAGAAAAATTTGGCAAGTCAGCGATGGGAAAACCTTTTGGCGGATCGCCGACATCCTTCGGAGAGCAAGGATTAGCCTGCCGAAAGTTACAGTGCAATTTAAGCTACAGGGGTGCAAACAAGGGGCGATCTAGAAGACTGTCGGTGAGTTGCCGAGTGCCTTCGGCGACCTCAAGGTTCTCGCCGAATGTTACAGAGTCAAATTACTCATTAAGCATGAAATTAAAGGCGAGATGGGGAACTTCGGCTAACCGCCGAGTGGTTCGGTGAGCTCGACCCAGCTCGCCAAATGACCCAACATGCCTACTTTCAACCCAATTTCTCGAATTCAACCCCGCAACCCATGAAAACAAAATCAAAGCATGCACAACTCAAATTAGGGTTAGAACCATTACACCCATTGCCCTGGGATACTCAGAATTCTCCCAGTTTTGCCAAATTTGGCCATTTGATGACTTTTGCCCTTTAGAATGACGTCACCCGCTCTATCATTGGTAAAATTACGTCATTTGGCACAAATACGGGTTACTTAGACTTCACCTAACTAAACTCAACAACATGCAAGTATAACCCCACAAGATTTAATTCATTTTAAGGCACAAAATTACGGGAATTCAACATTAAAGGCACTACGGGGAAGGTATTCGAATTAAAACAAGCACACAAACATACTAACACTATCAGAGAGGCCCAACACACTTCAATCAAGTAAAATTATTGCAAATGAGTACAAAATGCCAAAAGTAAACTCGGGGTTCAGAAAACCAACCTTAAATGCCGATTAAAAATAATATTGAAATGCTAGGCGGTAATGTAATCCCAATATGAGCACAAATCAACGACTAGAATACTTTAAAATGTAAAAATATAGAAACTAAAGTGCGGGTGTGAGTTTGTGAAGTTTGAAAGTGAGGAAAAGTGAAAGAGTTAGAAGTTTAAACCTTTGGTCTTTTAGAAATCGTCCAGTCTCGCCCATTCAACGACATTAGTTATGCTCGCTGACCCACTCGGTGACACGTCGAGTGGTCACTTACCTCGTCGAGTTTTAACAGGACCTTCAGTTGATGTGGGGGTCCAACCGGCGGTTTAGATCGCGATCGCCGACCTGGTCGGTTACTCGCTAATAATTTCCTGAGCTCGCCGAGTTTTACAGACTCTAATTTAAAGTTGTGTTGAGTCCAAGGGCGGTCTAGGTCAGGGTCGCCAACCTCTTCGGCGATGCGCCCTCTGGACCTTTAGCTCGCCAACCTGCCTTTTCAACAACTTTCCCACTTTGACCTACATAAACAACACACACATTATTTCTTAAAGAAAAAATAAAGCGATAAACACTTGGGCTGCCTCCCAAGATGCACCTTAGTTAACGTCGTGGCACGACTTCCCCACTCAATCTTGATTTGTGGGGTAGAGACGAGACAACACATGACCCATTTGGGTCTCCAGCAGCTGAACAAATATGGAATGAGAAGTAGTCATCTGATTTAGCAGTGAGACATTCTCTTGTATCTCATTCAACACTTTGTCATGTTCTTCGACTTTGTGAAGAATGAGTAAGAGTATATATTCTATTTATCCACCCTCGTGCACCTTGGGATTTATACGCTCATTAGGGGGAGTATACCGGTCTTTCTTTTTGTCTGGTACTTCCAATTCCATGATCTTTTTTGCCACTAGATCCAGCTGAGTCAAAAGTGTGGCCAAAATCTGGTCCTTCTAAGTCTCCTTGTTGGTCTTGGCCATGTGATCAAGGAGCTGGACTGCTATTGCATATGGTAGTCATGAGAGACCTCTTGGTGACATTTGGTCAACCACTCCTTTATTTTATGGACCATGGCCTCTATAGAAGTAGTCCAGTAGCATGTTATCTGAGATTCCATGAGTCGGGCACTGCAGCAATAATGACTTAAATCTCAGCCACAACTCATAGATTGACTCACCCTCCATTTGTCTGAAACTTAGGATGTTATCCCTAAGAATCATCATTCTCAAAAGGGACAAGTCCATTTGGTCACCATTGCTACAAGACATGCTCCTTTATTCTGCTCTAAATAACAACACACAAACCACAACTAAAAATTAAGCAAGTATCACTATAACTAACAAGAACAAAATTCAACTTAACTAAAAATTCTCAAGTAACACCACTCCCCGGCAACGGCGCCATTTTGATTAAACGTATCAAAACACTTCATCCAATACTAAGTGTCAACGATCGTTAAGTAATATTATAACCCAACTAAGTGAGTTGGGGTCAAATCCCAAGGGAGTGGTTTGTAATTGAGAATCAATAGGAAAGTAAGAATATGCTCAAGTCAATCATAGCTAAAAACATTTACGAATAAAAGCACGGTTCAAATTTGGGGTGACAAAAGTGTCAAATAACAGGGGGATTTAGTTCAACTATCAGCTACACCAATAAATAATACGAAAATAGCAAGTATGGAGACAGGTTCTTAGGATATGATTGGATTATGGCCTAAGGCAGACAATTGGGTAATTGCATTTAATAGTGACTAACTGTAAATCAGTGAATAAGCTAGACTTTAGTGGGGATAAACTTTCTCTCAAACAATTTACCTCGAATCAAATTGGTTTCTCTCGAACACCAATAAGCATTAATTAAGAACAATCTACACTTTAGTCCATTCACTCTCTCGAGCTGAATGTGTGGAAAAGGGTTTAGGGTTCACTCTCTCGAGCTGAACCCATGACAACCCAATACTCATAGACCATCGATTCAAAAAATTTGGTTTTAAAACCTCTCTCTCAAGCAAGCCAAAAATGACAAAGTTAGGATTGTATTTGCAACTACAACCCATTAATTTCAACCACAATTACTAAATGAAATCACTTTTAAACAGCAATTAAACTACCAATTAGCAATACCCAGCAGCGAAATCAACCCATAATCACACCCTAAAAATTGAGGTTTTAGTTAGACATCATAAAAAGGTAAAAATCGTTACCAAATTATGTTTCCATCAACTGGTAGGATTGATATAGTGTTTACAAATGTCTAAGATGAAGAATCTTTAACACCCACTTCCAATTTCTTAGAAATGGAAATCATCAAATCTTCAAAGCTAAGGAAATATTATTTCTAAACTCAATTCTCAGCTCTCAAACTTGAAAATTGAATAATAATGAAAACTATTGAATGATAGATACTAAACTAAGAATTTAAAAAATGTATTTATAGTCGCCAAAAATGTGATGTGAAGGACCATTCGGTGCAATAAGTCGGGATTGCTGATCCACTCGACGATCCACCCTTTGGTCAATTCCATCGCCATTTTTCTTTGGCCTTCAACATCTTCATGTTCTGAAACTTTGGGCGACATGACACTGCATTGCAAAACACTTTGGCGACTCGTCGACTGCTCCTTTCTATTGCCGACTTGATTTTCTCCTTCAAGGCTTGACACACTGAAACAATAGGTGAGATATTAGCCATTCGGTGACTCGCCCAATGGATTAGGCGATCCTCAATCCTTCTTTCCTTCGTCCTTTCAGCTACCTTGCTCCTTTTTTCTCATTATTGTCCATGCTTTGTTCCTCAATCTAAATACCTGAAATTCGAGGATTTACATCAGTTATTCGGACAAAATATGCATTTGAGGACACTAAATCTATTAAAATGAAGCTCTAAATGAGTCCAAATCGTGGACTCATCATCAAGTTTTCTATATTTTTCAATAGTTCACCAAGACGGTCCGTCGTCTAATGCACGAGCCATAGATAGGTCTCGTAGGTGAGTCCCAGACTTAGTTGAATTCAGAATCAAAATGTTGGGACCTACGACCGTGGTTCACAGTCCGTCGTTGGACCCACGGGTTGTAGATGGGTGTCGTCAATGGGAGTCCTGATTTGGTGTCTCTTATCTCAAGCCACGGCTGATCAAGATAGTCCGTGGTCTGACCAATGGACCGTAGGTCTAGCCGTTGGTAGGGTCCGACAGTTATTTTTCTAGGGGCTTTTGGGTCTTTTCCTAATTATTCTAGCCTAATACTATATCGTTTTACCCTTCACCAATTGAAATTATTCTCTCAAATTCCTAAAAGAAGAACAAGTCTTCCTCTCAAATATTTCTCTCTCTAGAAGTTGAAGGAAAGCTAGGGTTTGCAAGTCAAGTCTCCAATTCCACCATTAAAGTCAAGCTTTTGGCATTGAGGTATGATAGTTTTCATCCATGGAGCCCTTTCCTCCATGGAGTTCCTAAATTCTCCAATTTACAAAGTTAGAAATCCCCAATTGAGTTAGGGTTTTTCCTCCATGTCATCGGTTCTTTTATATATTGATTTATTTGATTGATTTATAAACTTTTATGCATGAATTGATAAAATCTCATGATTTTAAGATGAATCCCCAAGAACCCCAACTTAACCTATGTTTTCTAGATATTGATGATTGAAAATGGGGTTTTGAACTATAAAGGTGAATTATTGAATTATGCATGTGTCTTATGGAATTGATGAGATGATGTAGATTAATTTGAGAGTAAAAGAATATATGTTGTTGTGGTTAATTACTGTGAAAGGATTGCTCACATAACTAACACATGCATGAATGTGAAAGGTTTTCTCACATAAAGGATTCTAAGGTTGAAAGGTTTTCTCACCTAAAATGAATCAAAGTTTAGGAGCTATTCTAATGAAACCTAGATTGGATTGATTAATTAATTGTGCATTTCCATGGATGACATATAACTTAGCTTGGATTGGCAAGAGGACGTTCCCTTCCATGGATAATAACGATAAGTTAAGAAAATGACTATTCCGTGGGATTTACTCTTAGCACCTAGAGGATATTGAGATGGGAGCTCTCCCTGTAGTAGAGGTAGGGTTTCTAGAAGCAATCTCTTTATCTCATACCTATGTGCCCCCATAGGATGATTGTCTTAAATAGGCATTAGCTAGTGGATCCACATAAGCTAGAAGTTCATGGTCTTACCTTGGAAAGTAGGACACCCCTCTTCGGCGTGGGGTACACACGAATTCCGTGTTGATAGCTCACATGGTCTTGTATATGTCGGTTAAAGGTAAATCTCCCACAATAATGAACTAAGGTTACTTCAAGAAGTATCTCACATGTGACTTAAGATGATGTCTATTTGCATTGACCATGTTTTATGACTTATGTCTTCTAGTTCTTTTACATTCATGATTTAGCTTGGTCATTGCACTTTATGAAAATGTCCCTTTTCTCATTTTTTCAAAAAATTTATGCATGACTATCATACTTGGTACATATTTTGTACTAACACATACTCTTGCCTACACTACCCCAAATGTAGGGACTGTGGGTAGGATCTCATATAGAAGATTGAAGTTTGGTGAGTCCTCATATTTTGAGGACCGACTTTGATTTCCCTTTTGACTTTAGTTTTAGTTTTGGAACTTGATGTACGGGCTAAGCCCCGATAAACTCTTATCTAGTAGATGGTTTTGAGAAGATGTTTAGATTTCTGATTTTTTTTCTATAAAACTAATATATGTTGAAACTGTCTTTTAAATGATGAAAGCTAAGTGGCTTGTATGGGGCCTCTCGGGGTCTTATACGTCATGTTACGTCTAGGGGCTACCTTGGGTCATGACACCGATTGACATGTCATATAAATTTAATATATTTTCCTATATAGCATTTAGTTTTGTTTTTGGGACAATGTTTGTTATGCTATATAACCTTTTAAATTCTTATCTATTTGATAAGTCTACAAATAGCAGCGGGAACAAATAGTTTTCATGTTAAAGCAGTCTCTTATTTTTATCCATTTGCTTCACATGATGAAACTTTATATATTCAAGGTACTCAGATGAGAAGAAACTATACAACTCCTTTTTGACTTCCAGCATATGCTTTACAGGTTTGAATATTTGGAAGAGAACATCCAAACGCGCAAGTATCTCCTGTAATAAATTCTTTTCTAGGAATATTCAAGTGTGTTCCTTGATTAAATGATGGTGATCTAGAACTAGTAGCTGCTAGTATTGCATCTTTCTCTTTGAGGTTAATGGTGGCGTCATCACAAGCTATTCAATTTATTGAGAAGTATGGTTCTATAATCAAATCAATCCAGGAAAGATTTGGTGTCTCTTTGTGAATGCTACTTGAGGGTGAGCTTTCTGTCTTGCTGGTTTGTTTGCTTTGTCATTGGCGTGTTATTGAGTTATAACGATCATATTATTTGTCCTAAGATTTTCAAGTCATACTCATGACTTATAATACTTAGATGATAAAGCAAAAAAACAAGTAGGACAAAAAGCTCATCGTCACATAACACTCACAAGGAGGCACCAGATCGTTCTTGGATTGATTTGATTGTAGTAATGTGCTTTTCAAGATTCTATTGCCCACTCAACACCGGTCTAACCCATAACACAAGACCACCTGCAGCTCATCAAGGACCCACATGAGCTCCTACTCCATAAGTCGATGCCAAATCATTGATACATTCAAAATAACTTGCGTAGACGTCAAGTTGATCGCAAGGATAAGACCAAAGAAGATAAGGGAAAGATAAGTTGAATTGTCAACTAACTAAGGATCATACTATTAGACCCAAGTGTGTTATATCAGTCTACAAGGAGTTAAGCTATATAAAGTGACATTCGAGAAATGTTAAGGCCTATCAGCTCCAAACTATGCAAGTTTATGGCAATCACTAGTCTATGCCTATATTAAGACAAAAATGCTCAATAACATCAAACACACCCACAAGGTAAGGATGATCTCAAAATACCAAAGCCAACTTGCTCGAAGTCCTCAAAACCCGATAAAATGGTATAAAACATGATTTCTAGCAATTTAAGTATGATCAACTAGTTTCCAACCCCAAATTCACACAAGTCAACATACATTGAAATAATAAAGCTCAACCAAAGGAACATGAAGCTATACCCTACCTTAAAGCAGACTAGGCGCTCTCCAAATCACAATTTTAGAGCTTGTCCATTCTATACGACCTCTAAATGTTGCCACACTATAAAAATTAGGATCACAACATTAATACGGCTGTTTAGACAACAAAAATACATAAAAGGAAGAAAGACTAAAGTTGGAGTCAAAATGGGAAATGTCAAACCTGCATCAGAAATTCTGAAATTGACTTTGTCAAGAAGTTAAATTTAACTCCCGAAACTTGTATCCCAAAATGAGATGAAATTCAGGGATTGAAGCAACCCAAATCATCAACATACAAGAATTTAGAATTTAAAGAAAAGGAATAAAGGATGGACAAGCTCTTCAAAGCAGTTTTACCTCAAACGAAGGTTCCCCGACAATCCCTAGACACTTCCCCATGCAACCCCAATCTTCCTGATCACGATGGACATTAAATCACCCAATTTAGAGGTCAAATGCTCAAGAAATCACCAAAGGAAATATCACCATACTTGTTGATCAGGTTTTGGTATTATTTAAATATACCAGACCAAGATGGTCATCGCGATCGCGGATAAGAGGATATGCGGTTGTAGAGGTTCACTGAATTGACCTTCACAACCACTGCTAGGGTCCCCATGAATATGAGCGTAAAAGGTCCAAGGCATCACAATCGCAACCAGGAAGCTTACGAATGCGAAGGGTAAAGAGGCTAGACCCTCACAAACGTGGCACATGCCTCACGATCATGGAGGCCATTCGACTTGTCTCTCTTAAACGTGGGAAAGGACCCAACAAATGAGAAGGGAAACATAGGCCAAAACCAACTGATCCATATCAGATGGTTTGGCCAAGTCCCAAATTCTCGAATAGGGTGCTCGGGGTTCAAAATGAACCCCGTGCGCACAAATAAAATATGCTACCCCACAAAATTATACATTCAAGACTCAATAAAGCACTTGAAACTTCCAACCAAGGTCATCTTGACAAAAAGTGGGTTCCACACCTAAGCTTATTTTTAGGCCAAACTCGATGTTCCAAAGCTAGTGAAATCATAAGAATTACATTTTGAGGACATCTTTCTAAACATCTAACTGCAGTCAACCATTCCTATTTCAGAAGCTCAAAAACACACAAACATGTACAAAAACCAGAAGAACACCAAGATGACCGAGTTTCAATCCGAACAAGTGTAATAAATGACTTGGGGTAAATAGAGGAATGATTTAAACGATGAAATGAAGGAATTTACAAAGAAATATCCTACAGGGTCCTTACAACATCCACTACTAAAAAGGACTTTGTTTGCAAAAGTAAGAGTCAAGAAGTACCTGAAGGCTCAAACAAGCCGAGAAACTATTCTTGCATCTTGTGCTTAGTTTCCCACCTAGCCTCCTCAGGACAATGCCTCCAACAGACTTTACCCATATGAATGTCTCTTGAATGTAGCCATTGTACATGATACTCATCAAGAACAAACCATCGTGACATAGAAACATTGAAAATCGTGTAGATAACTGAAATTGTACGAGGTAGGTCTAACTTATAAGTGACATCACCAAAAGTCTGAAGAATCTCAAAACACCCAAAATAAATGGGGCTAAGATTTCCCCTCCTCCCAAATCTCATCACGCCCTTCATAGGTGACACACAAAGGAATAACTAGTCACTAAATGAAAATTTCAATAGATAATGCCTACGATCAGCATAACTCTGGTGCTAACTCTGAGTTATCTTGAGTCTATCATGAATCACCACACATGATCTAAGGACTTCTAAAGAAAATCTATACCATGAGGTTGAGGCTTGATGACTCAAACCAACCAACTGGAGAATCACAATGCCTACTATATAAGGCCTCGAATGGAGCCATCTGAAACAATAGAGTTGTAGTTGTTATACACAAACTCTTCTTATGGCAAGAACTTGTCCCATTGACCTCTAAAATCTGAAACACAAGTCCACAACATATATTCAAGAATCTAAATAGTACAGTCTAACTGCCTGTTTGTCTGCGGATGAAAATTTGCGCTAAGGTCAACATGAGTACCTAACTTCTCTTAAAAAGTCCTCCAAAATCTAGAATGACCTAAAAACCATGGTTGAGATAATAGATAGAGGCATACTATGAAGATTAATCACCTTGCAAATATACATATAATCCAACCTCTCGGCAGTGAATGAAGACTGAACGGGAAGGAAGTGTATTGACTTGGTTAATTGATAAACAATAACCCACATGTTGTCAACACGACTATAAGTCTGAGGCAAACCCACAATAAGTCCATGGTGATATGACCCCACTTTCACGCTGGAATGGGTAATCTCTGAAACTCACCACTATGCCTCAAATGCTTGGCCTTCACTTACTAGCAACACATGCAACGAGACACAGTCTATAATATCTCAAATTATACCATTCAACTAATAGTGTTGCCTTAAATCATGACACATTTGTTTGGTTCCAAGATGGATAAAATGCATGGAATCTTGGACCTCACAAAGGATAAAGTGAATCAAGTCCCCAACTCTCAGAACATAGATATGAAAAGAAAATCTAAACACCCAAACTTAATCTATGGTAGCCTACCTAGAAATACCTCCCAACACTTGATCTCAAATGGTCACCAAGGTCTTATCCTCATCAAGTAACCATGAATCTTCTCAAACAAGGAAGAGTAAACTCCCACATAGGTTAATACCTACCTAGAATATGAAATATCCAACCGAATCATCTTATTGTCTTTATGGACTGAATATCCAAAGACAATAACTGCTCAATAGTAAACAAAAAGGCTAGACTACCCATACTCACCACTTTCTGGGTCAATGAGTTTTCAACTACATTCGCTATGCCCAATGTTATATAATAGAGAGGTCGTAGTCCTTGAGGAGCTCAATCTAATGACATTGCCTTTAATTAAGATCCCTCTGGTTTATAATGTACTAAAGACTAATGTGACCAGTGTAGATCACACAACGAACTCCATTTATGTAGTGACTCAAGATCTTAAGCACAAAAATTACCACCGCTAACTCTAAATCATGAGTGGGGTAGTTGAGCTTGTGCATCTTAAGTTGCCTCAATACATAAGCTATAAATCGACCCTGATGCATCAATACACAACCCAAATCAAAACTAGATTCTTCAGAATACAACGTGAAACCCTCTCCCATAATTGGAAGAGTCAATACATGAGCAATAGTAAACATTTCCTTAAGCTTCTAAAAACTCAACTCACACCCCTTAGATCACTCCAACAATCTACACTGGTCACATTAGTCTTTAGTACATTATAAACCAGAGGGATCTTAATTAAAGGAAATGTCATTAGATTGAGCTCCTCAAGGACTACGACCTCTCTATTATATAACATTGGGCAATACATAAGACTCCACGTTTAGCTCACGTGGTTTATGTCGGTTAATAGTAGCTCCCACAGTCAGACTCTTAGTGTATTTTGACCAGGTTTTTAGCATTTATATCACTGTACAGTGCAACATGTTGTCTTTATGATTAGTACTTGGTCATTGCATTCATCTTAACTTTTCAATTATGTTTCAGTATTTATATTCTTGCTCAGATTATGTCATTGCTCAGTTATTCTTTGTTCAACTCATATATATATATATATATATATATATATATATGTTTAGCTCAGTATCTATATCTTGCATGCTCAGTACATTCCAAGTACTGACGCATACTACAGTTACATCTTTTCATGATGCAGGTTCAGGTACTCAGCATCCAGATCACGCATAGATCGATTCTTGGTCCGCATTCACCAGCTTCAGTGGTGAGTCCTCATATTACAAGGACAATAGACATGCCTTCATTTTTTGTCTTTTCAGTTCACTTTTTTGTTTGTTAGTGTAAGCTAGGGGTATGTACCAGCACCTCAACTCAGTAGAGGCTTTTCAGATATAGTAGTAGATTTAGCTTGAGAGTTGTTAAATGTTGTCTCATTCTTCACTAAAACTCGTATATTATGTTATATTTATATTCAGAATCATTGGGCTTGTTCCTGTTCAGATATCTATTGATTTAACTTCCGCATAGTTCATGTTTTACTTAGTTATTTTCAGTATGCTTATGATATGATAGACTCAGGGTTATCTTAGGGTCACTCGTGATCCTAGGTCCCGTGTTACGTCAAGGGGGTAGCCTCGTGGAGTGACAGTCCCTTTCTTTGATAGGTTATTTCCCCTTGAGATGAGGGAGGCAAAGATGCTTGAGCTCATCAACCTTCATCAAGGAAGTATGAGTGTGAACGAATATGCTTTGAAGTTCACACAATTATCTTGATATGCTGCTACTATGATTGTCGTAGGGCAAGGATGAGTAAGTTTGTTTTGGGTATGTCTGAAATGGTGGTTAAGGAATATTGTACCGCTATGCTTGTTAATGATATCGATATCTCTCGCCTCATAGTTCATGCTCAACAAATTGAAGAGGAGAAACTTAAGGAAAAATCTAGGGAGGCAAAGAGGGCTAAGACCGGTGATGGTAACTTTTCTCATTCAAGGTCTGATGGACATGTTCATTCTATGTTTTGATAAAGGTTTTCTGGTCAAGGTTCTTCCAATGCTACTTCTAAGTTCAACAAAGATAGGGTGTCTTACCCTAAGCTTCAAGGAGGAAATGGTAGTGGGTCTTTATTACCTACTTGTGCTAAGTATGGAAGGAAGCACGAGGGTAAGTACCTAGCGGGTTCCAATGCTTGTTTTGGTTGTGGTAAGATGGACCACAAGATAAGAAATTGTCCTTTAGGTTCTAAGATTGAAGGAGATAAAGACCGAAGGGCTCAACCAAACCCTTCATCCGGTCCTACTGGTTTGGGTCCAAATGCTTCCAAGAAAAACATAATCTATGCACTTCAGACTCGTGATGAACAAGAGGGTTCTCCCGTTGTGGTTACCAGTATGTTTAAAGTCTTTCAACTTGATGTTTATGATTTACATTACCCCGGTGCTACCTTTTCTTTTGTGACGCCGTATGTGGCTATGAGGTTTGATAGTCTTCCGGATGTTTTGTTAGATCATTTTTCTGTCTCTACTCCTGTTGGTGATTCTATTGTGGCTAAGAGGGTCTATAGAAAGTGTCCCGTAGAGTTACTCTTGTTGACTTGGTAGAGCTTGGCATGCTATATTTTGATGTTATTCTTGGTATGGATTGGTTGCACTCGTGTTATACTTCTATTGATTGTAGAACTCATGTAGTTAATTTCCAGTTCCCGAATGAGCCTGTCCTAGAGTGGAAAGGGGGAAATTTTGTGCCTAAGGGTCAGTTTGTCTCTTGTCCTAAAGCTAGAAAGATGATTTATAAGGGTTGGATTTACCATCTAGTCAGGGTAAGGGATGTGGATTCTGAAACCCCTAGTTGTAAGCCGGTCCCCATAGTTAATGAGTTTCTTGAGGTATTTCCTAACGATTTACCCAGTATTCCTCCCGAAAGGGAAATAGACTTAGGTATTGACCTTCTCCCAGATACCCAACATATCTCTAATCCTCCTTACCAAATGGCTTCGGCAGAACTAAAGAGTTGAAAGAACAATTGAAATATTTGTTGGATAAGGGTTTCATCAGACCAAGTATCTCTCCATGGGCTGCGCCAATTTTATTTGTTAGATCGAAAGATGGTTCTCTTCATATGTGTATTGATTATCGTCAGTTGATCAATGTGACCATTAAAAATAAGTATCCTCTTCCAAGGATAGATGATTTGTTTGACTAATTTCAAGGAGCGAATTACTCCTCTAAGATTGACCTTCGGTTGGGTTATCACCAATTAAGGGTGAAAGAAGATGACATTCCATAGATGGCTTTTGAACTCCGTATGGTCATTATGAGCTTTTGGTAATGTTGTTTGGTTTGAGGAGTGCTCCGATGGTATTTATGGATTTGATGAATAAAGTGTTTAGACAATATCTTGACATGTTCGTGATTGTGTTCATTGATGATCTATTGATTTATTCAAGGAGTGAGGATGATCACACCAATCATTTGAGGATTGTGTCGCATATTCTCAAGGATTAACAACTCTTTGGTAAGTTTAGCAAATGTGAACTTTGGTTAAGGTTTGTGGCTTTTCTTGGTCATATTATTTCAAGTAAGGGTATTGAGGTGGATCCTAAGAAGATGGATGCGGTCAAGAGTTGGCCTAGAACTCTATTCCTTTCATATATTAAACGCTTCTTGGGTTTGGCTAGTTACTACAAAAGGTTTGTTGAGGGGTTTTTGTCAATTGCCTCTCCATTAACAGTATTGACTCAAAAGAAGGCTAAGTTTTTATGGTCCGAATCATGTGAAAAGAGTTTTCAGGAATTGAAGGATAGACTTACTTCCACTTCGGTGTTGACTTTATCGGAAGGGACATATGGTTTTGTTGTTTATTGTGATGTCTCGAGAATTGGGCTAGGATGTGTGCTTATGCAAAATGGGAAGGTTATTGCCTAAACTTCAAGGCAACTTAAGATTCATGAGAAGAATTATCCTACCCATGACCTTGAACTAGTTGTGGTTGTTTTTGCCTTAGAGATATGGAGGCATTATTTGTATGGGTCCATGTAGATGTTTTTACCGACTACATCAATAGTTTGCAATATGTGTTAACTCAGAAGGATCTGCTTCATCAAAGATGGTGGCTTGAGTTATAGAAAGATTATGATATGAGTGTTCTTTATCACCCCGGCAAGGCGAATGTGGTGGCAGATTCTCTTAGTCGACTATCTATGGGAAGTGTTGCTCATTTTGAGGATGATAAAAAAGAGTTAGTTCGAGATGTTCTTAGATTGGCCCAGTTAGGTGTTCAGTTAATAGACTCTAATAAAGGTGGGTTTATGGCTAGCAATGGCTCTGAATTGTCTTTTGTGGCAGATGTGAAAGCCAAGCAAGGTCAGGATCTGATTTTGGTAGAATTGAAGGACGTGGTGCTTAAGAAGTCTGTAGAGGCTCTCTCCCAAGGGGGAGATGGGGTAGTTAGATATCAAGGTTGTTTGTGTGTTCCTAATGATAATGACTTGAGGGAGAAATCTTGTCAGAAGCCCATAGTTCTCGGTATTTCATTCACCCGGGAACCACCAAGATGCACCATGATTTACGGGAGGTCTATTGGTGGAATGGGATGAAGAAGGATATTGTGGAATTTGTGGATAAGTGTCCTAATTGTCAACAAGTGAAAGTTGAGCATCAGAAACCGAGAGGTTTATCCCAAGACATTAGCATGTCTACTTGGAAGTGGGGAAGATTTGAATATGGGTTTTATTGTTGGGTTGCCTCGCACCCGGCGACAACATGATTTGATTTGGGTTATAGTAGATTGGATGACAAAATCAGCTCATTTCATTCCTGTCGAGGTTTCTATTCGGTGAAGGACTATGCTAAATTGTACTTGAGGGAAATGGTAAAGTTGCATGGAGTGCCTTTATCTATTATCTCCGATCGTGGTCCCAAACCGATGGTCAAGCGGAGCGTATTATCCAAACTTTAGAGGATATGTTAAGAACTTATGTGATTGATTTCAAAGGTAATTGGGACGACCATTTTCCATTTATTGAGCTTATAATAATAGGGTGGTATTGGTATTGCTCCATTTGAGGCTCTTTATGGTAGGAGATGTAGATCTCATATAGGGTGGTTTGAGGTGGGTCAAGTTGCCTTGACAGAACATCAGTTGGTACATGAGGCTATGGAAAAAGTTTAACTTATTAGAGAAAGATTGAAAGCGGGTCAAAGTCGACAAAAGTCCTATGCCGGTGTTAGAAGAAGAGATCTTGAGTTTAATGTTAATGATTGGGTCTATCTAAAAATCTCACCCATGAAGGGTCTAATAAGGTTTGGTAAGAGCGGGAAGCTTAGTCCCTCATATGTAGGCCCATATCATATTTTGAGACGTATTGGTAAGGTTGCTTATGAACTTGAGTTACCTAATGAATTGGCATCAGTGTATCCAGTTTTCCATGTCTCCATGTTGAAGAAATGTGTTGGTGATCCGACATCAATAGTTCCCTTAGAAGATTTGGGAGTTAAGGAGAACCTTTCTTATGAGGAAGTACCGGTTGAGATTTTGGACCGACAAGTCAAGAAATTGAGAAATAAAGAAGTTTCTTCCGTGAAAGTGTTGTGGAGGAATCAGTCAGTTGAGGGTGCTACTTGGAAGGCCAAGGCTGATATGATGTCTCGTTATCCTCATCTTTTTACTTCTACCCCTACTCTAGCTTGATGTATTGATGTTCCTCATGGTTTACTCTTTTGGTGTCATGTGTCTTAGATATTCCCATGATGTCCTCATTTATGCATGTTCATGAAAAAGCTTAAGTTTTGAGAAAACAAGTCAACTTGATTGATTTATACATGTTTATGTGCATTTGAGTATAAGTGGCATATAGATTTCATGATATGATATTTTGAACATGCTTTAGCTTGGAGCTGATGTTTCCTCCCCAGATATGTGCATTTATGTAATTGCATGCATGATGGGCAGTTAGGTTTGAGATCCTACCTTCCTTATGATGTCTTGAATCTCATTTGAGGATGAATGATACCAAGGGTGAGATAATGTAACACCTAGGATCCGAGAAAGGGTAGAAATTTCAATTTTTAAGAATCTGGTGCTAGTTCCTACAATGTCATCCACAGCCCGTGGAATGATCCACGGACCGTAGGTGGTGTCCATG
Organism: Solanum acaule; assembly: GCA_036250505.1. NCBI lineage: Eukaryota > Viridiplantae > Streptophyta > Magnoliopsida > Solanales > Solanaceae > Solanum > Solanum acaule. Next base: position 89,529 of record JAJOOR010001718.1, read on the forward strand.
GTTGGCCAGATAGTTTTCTCCAAAAAGGGTCTAGATCCATGGCCAGGATCAACAGACCATCAGTGGACCCATGGTCCGTGGACGAGGACCGTCGATCAAGGCCTCAAATTTTAGTTTTTGACGCCAGATGACGGACTAACAGGATAGACCATTGGTTGAACCACGGTCTGCAGGTCGTCACCATCGGTTGTGTCGGTAGTTAAATTGTTAGGGGCTTTTGGGTCTTTTCCTAATTATTTTATCCTAATATTGTGTCGTTTTACCCTTCACCAAAATCTATATATAAACGTTTTAACCCCAAAATTCGCCCAATTGAAATCTTTCTCTCAAATTTGCAAAAGAAGAACAAGTCTTCCTCTCAAAATATTTCTCACTCTAGAAAGCTTGAAGAAAAAGGGTCCAACCTAGGGTTTCAAGCCAAGTCTCCAATTCCACCATTAAAGTTAAGCAATTGGCACTGAGGTATGATAGTTTTCATCCATGAAATCCATTCCTCCATGGAGACCCCAAATTCTCCAATTTTCAAAGTTAAAATTCCCTAATTTAGTTAGGGTTTTCTTCTATGTTATGGGTTCTCTTAATTATTGATTTAATTGATTGAATTATGATCTCTTATGCATGAACTAAGTTACTCTCATGTTTTTATGATGATCCCTCATGAACCCATGTAATTCCCATGTTTTTCCAAGTTATGAGTATATAATGTGGGTTTTGGATTATGAAAGAAAAGTTGATGAAATCAAGCATGTTCTCCTAAAATCTATGCAAAGGTTTTAAGGATGCATTGATATTGAAACATTAATAATGTTCCTATTGTTGTGTTGTTGAAAGGATTTCTCATAGACACATGTAAGCATGAATTGTGAAAGGTTTTCTCACATGATCAGAGTTCTTAGGGTTGAAAAGCTTTCTCATCTAAAATGAACCAATGTTAAGGAGCTATCCTAATATAGAGGCAAGAGTCTATTACCCATGCTCTCTAATTGAAATGACAAGAGGTGATTACCCATGTCATATGATGTAAAGACAATAGGCGATTACCCATGTTCCTTTAATAGCTAAGATGATTATGAATAAGAACTATTATGTGGAAGTTAAGCTTAGCACCGAGTGGACAAGTGGCGATTACCCATGTCCCATAAACTATGTGCCAACATAGGATTGTCTAGATATATATTAGCTAGTCAATCCACATAATATAGACGTTCATGGTCCTCATCGTGGCAAGTAGGACAACTCTTTTCGGCGTGGGAGACACCCAATTCCATGATGGTAGCTCTCATGGTCTTATATGTTGGTTAAGACTACTTCCCACACACAAGTTTTGATGAGCTAAGGTTACTTCAAGGAAGTATCTCATACATGTTAAGATAATGATTATGTGCATTGACCATGTTTTTTAACTCATGTTTTCTAACTCGTATCTCACGTATAGCTTGGTTATTGCATCTTATGAAGGTATTTCTCTTTAAGCATGCTTTCATATGTTTTATGCATGGCTATCATACTTGGTACATATTTTGTAATAAAAGATACTTTTGCCTACATTTTCCCAAATGTAGGGTCCAACAGTCAGGGTTTCAGTTACGTGGGTAGAGTTCGGTGATGAGATTCCAAGATTTTGTTAGTCCTCATGCTTCAAGGATGGACATTTATTATTTTCAGTCTTTCCTTATTTCCAGTTTTTGAACATGATATACGGGCCTCGCCCAGATTCATTCTTATGTACTAGATGGCTTTGAGACTAATCTTTGGGACTTCCGTTTTACTCTTATAAAATGGTTTGGACTTGAAATGTTCCTCTTTAACTCTTTTATTATACTTCTTGTATGATGAAAGCAAAGTGGGTTGTATGGGGCCTTTCAGGGTCTTATACGCCATGTTACGCCTAGGGGCTACCTTGGGTCGTGACAAACTTGGAAATTAGAGCACAAGGTTTTAAAAGGTCCTAGGAAGTCTCATAAGCCACGTCAAGTAGAATCTTGTTCATGAGTGTGAAGCGTGCTACATTTATGAATAACAGGTTACAAGATGTTTAGGAAACTGCACTTCTTTCATTACTTTAACGTCGTGCAATAGAGTTCAAATCTATAAAGTCTCTCTCCTAATCTTGACTCGATGCTCTACAAGGAATGGCTACTCACAGAGCTTAGGCTAGAAGGAATGTGAGGGAGAATGTGGAACAAGAAGCTCATCCTCAAGCTCCTCAAGTTTTGACTTATGCAGAGTTTAAGGCTGTTTTTGAATTATTGGCCCAAGCCGTGACGGCCTAAGCCAATAGAGAGGTTGCGGTTGCCGTGAACCCAAATATGGGTATGGCGGCATCTAGAGTGAGGGACTTCACTAGAATGAATCCTCTGGAGTTTCATGGTTCTAAGGTTGAGGAAGACCCTCAAGAGTTCATTGATGAGGTTTACAAAAGGTGTTGATGATCATGGGAGTGACGCCGATGGAAAAGGCGGAGTTGGACGCTTATAAACTTAAGGGTGTTGCTCAAATTTGGTTCAACCAATGGAAAGTAGGGAGACCGGAAGGTGGGGGTCCTCTCGATTGGGAAAAGTTCAAAGTCGCTTTCCTTGATAGGTTTTTTCCCCTTGAGATGAGGGAGGGAAAGGTGCTTTAGTTCATCAACATTCATCAATGTAACACCCCTATCCGAAAAAGGGTAATGAAACAAATTTCCAAAATTTGTAGGTGCAATCCACGCCGGCCACCCACGGCTCGTGGAAGAGACCACGGACCTTAGGTGTGGTCCGTGGATAGGCCCCCTTCGCAGAACAGAAAGGCCACAACCACAGCCTGACAAAAAGAGTGTTGGTTAGACCACGGTCCGTGGTTAGGGCCTATGGTTTGATGGGCCAAATTCATTTCTTTGATACCAAAAATGGTCCATCAGGACGGGCCATAGGTCAGACCACGGTCCGTCGACTAGGGTCCGTTGGTGGTCAGCAGACAGTTATTTTCAGGGTCAGTTGGGTCTTTTCCTAATTAATTACTTCCTATACTACATCGTTTTTCCTATGTTTAGGACCCCCTATATAAGTCTTTTTACTACCAAATTTCCCAATAGAAATCATTTTCTCCAAACTCACCCAAAAAGAAGACCTCTCAAATAATTCTCTCTCTAGAACTTGAAGAAGAAGGATTCACCTAGAGTTTCAAGCTAAGGTCTCCATTCCTCCATTGAAGGCTAGCATTTGGATTCAAGGTATGATAGGTTTCATCCATGGATTCCTTCCATCCATGGAGTTCCCAAATTCCTCTATTTCAAAAGGTAGAGTTCCCCAATTGAGTTAGGGTTTTCTACAATTATCATGGGTTCTTTTTATTATTGATTTAAATGATTGAATTATGATCTTCTATGAATGAATTGATGAAATACTATGATTTTCTGACGGTTTCCCCTATGAACCCATGTAATCCCCGTGTTTTCAAGTTATGAATTATATGATGTGGGATTTTGATTCTGAAGGATGAGTTTTATGAAATTAAGCATGTATTGCAAGTTTTACATGAATTTATGATGAAATCTATATCTAAACCATGTTTTCTAAGTATTTATGATTGAAAGTGGATTTTGAACCACAAGAGGTAAATTATGGAATTATGCATTTTCTTAAGAAATCTATGCAAATGTTTTAAGGATACTTTGAGAGTAAAGTACCAATGATGATGTTGTTGTTGTGTTGTGGAAAGGCTATTCTCATAAACACACTAGCATGATGTGAAAGGTTTTAGCACATAATTAGGATTCTTAGGTTGAATGGCTTTCTCACCTAATTGAATCAAAGAATAAGAGCTATCCTAATGAAACAGGTTTGGATTGGTTATCCTAGGATACCTTTCCATGGATGATGAGAATAAGTAAGAAAAGAATATTTTGTGGGATTTATGCTTAGCATCGAGAGGATATTAAATTGAGATGGAAGCTCTCCCGTAGTAGAGGCTGGGTTTCTAGAGCAATATCTTGAGATGGAAGCTCTCGAGGCCGGGTTTCTAGTAGCAATCTCCTTATCGATTAACTATGTTCCCCCATAGGATGATTATTTAGTGGATCTACTTAAGCTATAATTCCATGGTTCTACCTTGGCAAGTAAGACAACCCTTTTCGATGTGGGAGACACCGGGGATCATGTTATAGCTCACATGGTCTTTATGCCGATAAGGCTAATTCCCACAACAAGATGAATAATGAAATAAGATTACTTCAAGAAGTATTGCATATGAGTTCAAAGGTTTTAAAGATAATGTTAGCTTGCATTGACCATGGTTTTATGACTTGTGTTTTCTATCTCTTTCATATCATGTTTTCACTTGGTCAATTGCATGTCATAAAATGAAATGTCCCTTTTAGCATGTTTTAAATGTTTTAAGCATGGCTATTGTACTTGGTACATTGTTTTGTACTAACGCATACTCTTACCTATATTTTTCCCAAATGTAGGATCCGATAGTTAGGGTCATCAGTTTCTTGGCTAGAGGTTGACTTGAGATATTTCTGAGCTTTGGTGAGTCCTCATGCTTCAAGGATGGACTTTCATTGTTTTAGTTCCCTTTTCTTGTATTTCACTTTTGGACATGATGTATGGGCTAGGCCCAATTTCATTCTATTGTATTAGATGGCTATGATGAGACAAGTGTTTTAGACTTCCGCTTTTCTTATATAAAAACTATTGGACTTGGACTTTTTTTTTACTCTTATTATTCTATTTCTTATGTTATGAAAGCTAAGTGGTTTGTATGGATTCCTTCGGGGTTCTATACGCCATGTTACATCTAGGGGGTATCCCTGGGTCGTGATAAACTTGGTAATCAGAGCACAAGGTTTAGAATGGTCCTAGGATGTCTCATAAGCCACATCTAGTAGAGTCTTGTTCATGAGTGTGAAGTGCGCCACATTTATGAATGAGAGGCTACAAGATGATTAGGAAACTTCACTTTTTTCATTACTCTAAAGTCGTGCGATAGAGTTTAATTCTATAAGGTCTCTATCCCAATCCTTATCCTATGTTCTTCAGGATATGGATACCCGGAGAGCTTATGCTAGAAGTAATGTGAGGGAGAATGCGGAACAAGAAGCTCCTCTCCAAGCTCCTCAAGTTCCTATCAATCCTTTGTCTGAACAAGTTACAAATGCGGAGTTTAGAGCTGCTTTTCAAGTATTGGCTCAAGCCATGATGGCCCAATCCAATAGGGAGGTTGCAGTTCCTGTGAACCCAAATCTTGGTATACATCTTCAAGAGTGAGGGACTTTACTAGGATGAATCCTTTGGAGTTTCATAATTCTAAGGTGAAGGAAGATCCTTAAAAGTTTATTGATGAGATCTACAAGGTTTTGATGATCATGGGAGTGACGCCGATGGAAAAGACGGAGTTGGCCGCTTATCAATTGAAAGGTGTTGCTCAAGTGTGGTACAACTAATGGAAAGAAGGGAGACCGGAAGATGCAGGTCCTCTTGATTGGGAAAAGTTTAAGGCCGCATTTCTTGATAGGTTCTTTCCCCCCTTGAAATGAGGGAAGCTAAGGTGCTTGAGTTCATTAATCTTCGACAAGAAAGTATGAGTGTGAAGGAATATGCTCTAAAGTTCACTCAATTGTCTAAATATGCTCCAACAATGGTTGTGGATTCAAGCGCTAGGATGAGTAAGTTCATTTTGGGTGTGTCCAAAATGGTGGTTAAAGAGTGACGAACCGCAATGCTCATTAATGATATGGACATCTCTCGTCTCATGGTTCATGGACAACAAATTGAATAAGAGGAACTCAAGGAAAGATCTAGGGAGACAAAGAGGGCTAAAATCGGTGATGGTAATTTCTCACATGCAAGGTCCGATGAACACGGTCATCTAAGATTTCGACAAAGGTTTTCCGGTCAAAGTTCCTCCAATGCTCCTCCTAAGTTCAATAAAGATAGGGTGTCTAACCCTAAGCCTCAAGGAACAATGGTAGTGGATCTTCATTGCCCATGTCTACTTGTACTAAGTGTGGAAGGAAGCACAAGGGAAAGTGCCAAGCCGGCACGGATGGTTGCTTTGGTTGTGGTAAAAGTGGTCACAAAATGAGGGATTGCCCAATGCTTACGGCTAAAGGAAGAGAGGGCAAGCAAGCTCCTCCTAGTGGTTTAGGTTCCAAGGCTCCTAAGCAAAACCTCTTATATGCACTTCAGACTCGTGGTGAACAAGACGGTTCTTCCGATGTGGTTACCAATATGTTGAAAGTTTTCAAAACTTGATGTTTATGCTTTACTTGATCCCGGTGCTACCTTGTCTTTTGTGATGCCATACATGGCTATGAGGTTTGATGTTCTTCTGGATGTGTTGTTAGAACCTTTTTATATCTCTACTCTTGTTGGTGATTCTATTGTGGCTAAGAGGGTCTATAGAAAGTGTCAGGTTTCCTTGTCCCATAAAGTTACTATTGTTGATTTGGTAGAGCTTGACATGTTAGATTTTGATGTTATCCTTGGTATGGATTGGCTGCACTCTTGTTATGCTTCTTTTGATTGTAGAACTCGTGTAGTCAAGTTTCAGTTTCCAAATGAGCCTATCCTAGAGTGGAAGGGGGGAAATTATATGCCTAAGGGTCAGTTTGTCTCTTGTTTTAAAGCTAGAAAGATGATTTCTAAGGGTTCCATTACCATCTAGTTAGGGTGAGGGATGTGGATTCTGAAACCCCTATTCTTGAGTCGGTCCCCGTTGTAAATGAGTTTCTCAAAGTGTTCCTAGATTATTTGCCCGGTATTCCTCCCGAGTAGGAAATAGACTTTGGTATTTACCATCTCCCAAATACGCAACCTATTTCTATTCCTCCTTATAGAATGGCTCTAGCAGAATTGAAGGATTTGAAAGAACAATTGAATGATTTGTTGGATAACGGTTTTATCCGACTGAGTATCTCTCCATGGGGTGCTCCAATTTTGTTTGTTAGAAAGAAAGATGGTTCTCTTCGTATATGTATTGATTATCGTCAGTTGAACAAGATGACCATTAAGAATAAGTATACTCTTCCAAGGATAGATGATTTGTTTGACCAACTTCAGGAGCAAGTTATTTCTCTAAGATTAATCTTCGATCGGGTTATCACCAATTGAGGGTGACAGAAGATGACATTTCGAAGATGACTTTTCGAACTTGGTATGGTCATTATGAGTTTTTGGTAATGTCGTTTGGTTTGACTAATGCTCGGGCAGCGTTTATGGATTTGATAAATAGGGTGTTTAGACAATACCTTGACATGTTTGTGAACGTGTTCATTGATGATATATTGATTTATTCAAGAAGCGAGAATGAGCATATTGATCATTTGAGGATTGTGTTGCAAATTCTCAAGGACCAACAACTCTTTGCAAAGTTTAGAAAATGTGAATTTTGGTTAAGGTCTGTAGCTTTCCTTGGTCATAATATTTCAAGTAAGGGTATTGAGGTAGATCCAAAGAAGATGGATGCGGTCAAAAGTTGGTCTAGACCTCTAACCCCTTCGGATGTTAGATACTTCTTGGGTTTGGCCGGTTACTATACAAGGTTTGTCGAGGGGTTTTCTTCCATTGTCTCTCCTTTAACGGCTTTGACTCAAAAGAAGGCTAAGTTTATATGGTCCGAAACTTGTGACAAGAGTTTCCAAGAGTTGAAAGATAGACTTACTTTCGCTCCGATGTTGACTTTACCAAAAGGTATAGATGGTTTTGTGGTGTATTGTGAAGCCTCTAGAATCGGGTTGGGATGTGTGCTTATGCAAAATAGGAAGGCTATTGCCTATGCTTCAAGGCAACTTAAGATCCATGAGAAGAATTATCCTATCCATGACCTTGAATTAGCGGTGGTACTTTTTGACTTAATGATTTGGAGGCATTATTTGTATGGGGTTCATGTTGATGTTTTCACCAATAATAAGAGTTTGCAATATGTTTTTAACCAAAAAGATTTGAATCTTCTCTAAATAAGGTGGCTTGAATTATTGAAGGATTATGACATGAGCGTTCTTTATCACCCCGGTAAAGCTAATGTGGTAGAAGATGCTCTTAGTCGGTTATCTATGGGTAGTGTTGCCCATATTGAAAGGGAAAAGAAAGAATTGGTTTGAGATGTTTACAGATTGGCCCGATTAGGTGTTCAATTAGTGGACTCCACCAAGGGTGGTGTTATGGTTCACAATGGTTTTGAATCGTCTGATGTGGCGGATGTGAAAGCCAAGCAAGGTCTTGATCCAATTTTGGTAGAATTGAAAGAATTAAGAAATCCGTTAAGGCTTTCTCCTAAGGGAGAGATGGTGTACTTAGATATCAAGGTTGTTTATGTGTTTCGATTATTGATGACTTGAGGGAATAGATCTTGACTGAAGCCCATAGTTTGCGGTATTCCATTCACCCGAGAGCTACCAAAATGTACCGTGACTTATGGGAGGTCTATTGGTGGAATGGGATAAAGAAGGATATTGCGGAGTTTGTGGCTAAGTGTCCAAATTGACAACAAGTAAAGGTTGAGCATAAAAAACTGGGGGTTTGTCCCAAGATATTAGCATTCCTACTTGGAAGTGGGAAGATTTTAACATGGACTTTATTGTTGGGTTGCCCCGCACCCGGTAACAACATTACTCAATCTGGGTTATAGTAGATCAAATGACGAAATCGGCTCATTTCCTTCCCGTCAAGGTTTCCTATTCGGCGGAGGACTATGCCAAGTTGTACTTGAGAGAAATAGTAAGGTTGCATGGAGTGCCCTTGTCCATTATTTCTGATCGTGGTACCCAATTCACTTCTTAGCTTTGGAAGTCATTCCAAAAGGGTCTTGGCACTAAGGTTAAGCTTAGTACGGCCTTTCATCCCCAAACGATGGGCAAGCGAAGCATACCATCCAAACTTTAGAAGATATGTTGAGAGCTTGTGTGATTGATTTTAAGGGTAATTGGGATGACCATTTGCCATTGATTGAGTTTGCTTATAATAATAGGTATCACTCGAGTATTGGTATGGCTCCATTTGAGGTGCTTTATGGTAGGAGGTATAGATCTCTTATAGGTTGGTTTGAGGTGGGTGAAGTTGCCTTAATAGGTCCCGAGTTGGTACATAAAACTATAGAGAAACTTAGACTTATTAGAGAAAGGTTGAAAATGGCCTAAAGTCGGCAAAAGTCTTATGCTGATGTTAGAAGAAGGGATCTTGAGTTTAATGTTCATGATTGGGCTTACTTGAAAATCTCACCCATGAAGGGTGTAATGAGGTTTGTTAAGAAAGGGAAGATTAGTCCCTGATATGTAGGCCCATATCAGATTTTGAGACGTGTTGGTAAGGTTGCTTATGAGTTGGATTTGCCATATGAGTTAGAAATGGTGCATCCAGTTTTCCATGTCTCTATGCTTAAGAAGTGTGTTGGAGATCTGACATCCATAGTTCCCTTAGAGGGGTTGGGAGTTGATGAAAGTCTTTCTTATGAGGAAGCTCCGGTTGAGATTTTAGACCGGCAAGTGAAGAAGTTGAGAAACAAGAAAGTTGCTTTTGTGAGAGTGTTATGGAGGAATCATTTAGTTGAGGGTGCTATCTGGGAGGTCGAGGCCAATATGATATCTCGATATCCTCATCTCTTTCCTTCTACTCCTACTCTAGGTTGAGGTAATAAGTTCCTCTTGGTTTGTTCTTGTCTTGGAGTCATGTGTGTTTTATGTGTTTCCATGATTTCCTTATGTATACATGTTCATGAAAAAAGCTTAAGTTTTGAAAGAAACGACTTATATGATTTATTTTCCTCATGTTATTGTGCATTAAGTATGAGTTGCCTATAGACTTCGTGAGATGATTTGTTGAACATGCATTAGATATGCTTTTTCAGAATGAATTGCATATAGGCTCCATGAGAGGATGTTGAACATGCTTTTAGCTTGGAGAAGGTAGTTCCTCCTTGAACATGAGAAATATTGAAATTTCATGCATATTGGGTTGCTAGATGTAATTCCTACCTTCCTTATGATGCATTGAGTATGTTTAGATTGGAGCCAATGTCTCCTCCTTGATATGTGCATTGCATGCATGATGGGCAGTTAGACTTAGTGTCAGCCCTCTTGTAATGTTTGAGAACATCCTAGCTTGGAGTCGATAGTTCCTCATTGGTTACATGCATTTAGATGAAGTTGCATGGTAGGTTGGGTTGTTAGTTCCTCTTCTACTCTTTTAGAACCAGTTTGAATCTTATTCAAAGACGAATGACCCCAAGGGGGAGATATTGTAACACCCTGCATCCTAAAAAAGGCAATGAAACAAATTTCCAGAAGTTGCAGGTGCAATCCACGCCGGCCACCCACGGCCCGTGGAAGGGACCACGGACCATAGGTGTGGTCTGTGGATGGGCCCCCTTCGCATACCAGAAAGGGTAGAACCACGGCCTGAACAACAGACCGTTGGTCAGACCACGGTTCGTGGTTAGGGCCCGTTGTTCGATGGGTCAAATTCAACTCTCTGATACCAACGATGGTCCACCAGGATGTGTCGTAGGTCAGACCACGGTCCGTCGACTGGGGTCCATTGGTGGTCAACCGACAGTTATTTTCAAGGTTAGTTGGGTCTTTTCCTAATTAATTAGTTCCTATACTACGTCGTTTTGCCTATGTTTAGCACCCATATATAAGTCTTTTTACCTCTAAATTTCCTAATAGATATCATTTTCTCCAAACTCACACAAAAAGAAAAACTCTCTCTCTCTCTCTCTCTCTCTCTCTCTCGAAGAAGAAGAAGAAGAAGAAGAAGAATAAGAAGAAGAAGAAGAGGAAGAGGAAGAGGGAGAGGGAGAGGGAGAGGAAGAAGAGGAAGAGGAAGAGGAAGAGGAAGAGGAGGAGGAGGAAGAAGAAGAAGAGGAGGAGGAAGAAGAAGAAGAAGAAGAAAGAAAAAGAAAAAGAAGAAGAAAAAGAACGATTCACCTAGGGTTTCAAGCTAAGGTCTCAATTCCTCCATTGAAGGCTAGCATTTGGATTCAAGGTGTGATAGTTTTCATCCATGGATTCCTTCCATCCATGGAGTTCCCAAATTCCTTTATTTCAAAAGGTAGAATTCCCTAATTGAGTTACGGTTTTCTTTAATTATCATTGGTTCTTTTCATTATTGATTTAAATAATTGAATTATGATCTTTTATGCATTAATTGATGAAATACTATGATTTTATGATGGTTTTCTCTATGAACCCATGTAATCCCCATGTTTTAAAGTTATGAATCATATGATGTGGGATTTTGATTATGAAGGAAGAGTTTTATTAAATTAAGCATGTATTTCAAGATTTACATGAATTTGTGATGAAATCCATATCTAACCCATGTTTTCTAAGTATTTATGATTGAAAGTGGGTTTTGAACCTCAAGAGGTAAATTATGGAATTATGCATTTTCTTATGAATTTTATGCGAATGTTTTAACGGTGCTTTGAGAGTAAAGTACCAATGATGATGTTGTTGTTGTGTTGTTGAAAGGACATTCTCATAAACACATTAGCATGATGTGAAAGGTTTTCTCACATAATAAGGATTCTTAAGTTGAAAGGCTTTCTCACCTAATTGAATCAAAGAGTAAGACTTATCCTAATGGAACTAGCTTGGATTGGTTATCCTAGGATACCTTTCCATGGATGATGAGAATAAGTAAGAAAAGACTATTCCGTGGGATTTATGCTTAGTAATGAGAGGATATTGAATTGAGATAGAAGCTCTCCCGTAGTAGAGGTTGGGCTTCTAGAAGCAATCTCTTGAGATGGAAGCTCTCGAGGCCGAGTTTCTAGTAGTAATTTCCTTATCCCTTAACTATGTTCCCCCATAGGATGATTAGCTAGTGGATCCACTTAAGCTAGAAGTTCATGGTTCTACCTTGGCAAGTAGGAAAACCTTTTTCGGTGTGGGAGACATCGGGGGATCATGTTATAACTCACCTGGTCTATATGTCGGTTAAGGCTTATTCCCAGAATAGGATGAATAATGAACTAAGGTTACTTCAAGAAGTATCGCATATGAGTTCAAAGGTTTTAAAGATAATGTTAGCTTGCATTGACCATGGTTTTATGACTTATGTTTTCTATCTCTTTCATATGTCAATTGCATGTCATGAAATGAAATGTCCCTTTTAGCATGTTTTAAATGTTTTATGCATGGCTAACATACTTGGTACATTATTTTGTGCTAATGCATACTCTTGCCTACATTTTTCCCAAATGTAGGGTCTGACAGTTAGGGTCATTAGTTTCGTGGGTAGAGGTTGACTTGAAATATTTCCGAGCTTTGGTGAGTCCTCATGCTTCGAGGACGGACATTCATTGTTTTAGTTCCTTTTTATTGTATAATACTTTTGGACATGATGTATGGGCTAGGCCCAATTTCATTCTATTGTATTAGATGGCTATGATGAGACAAGTGTTTTAGACTTCCGCTTTTCTTATATAAAAACTATTGGACTTGGACTATTGTTTTATTCTTATTGTTCTATTTCTTATGTTATAAAAGCTAAGTGGCTTTTATGGAGTTCTTCGGGGTTCTATATGCCAAGTTACGTCTAGTACCCATGGGTCGTGATAGTCAAGGAAGTATGAGTGTGTAGGAATACGCTTTGAAGTTCACACAATTGTCTCGATATGCTCCTACTTTGATTGTCGATCCTAGGGCAATGATGAGTAAGTTTGTTTTAGGTGTGTCTGAAATGGTGGTTAAGGAATGTTGTACCGCCATATTTTTAATGATATTTATATTTCTCGCCTAATGGTTCATGCTCAACAAATTGAAGCGGAGAAACTTAAGGAAAAGTCTTGGGAGGCAAAGAGGGCTAAGACCGGTGATGGTAAATTTTCTCATTCAAGGTCCGATTGACATGGTCATTCTAAGTTTTGACAGAGGTTTTTCGGTCAAGGTTCCTCCAATGCTCCTTCTAAGTTCAACAAATATAGGGTGCCTAACTCTAAGCCTCAAAGAGGAAATGGTAGTGGGTCTTTATTACCTACTTGTGCTAAGTATGGAAGGAAGTACGAGGGTAAGTGCCTAGCCGATTCCAATACTTGTTTTGGTTGTGGTAAGATGGACCACATGATAAGATATTGTACTTCACTTGCTAAGAATGAAGAAGATAATCGCCGAATGGCTCAACCTAACCCTTCATCCAGTCCTAGTGGTTTGGGTCCAAATGCTTCCAAGCAAAATAAATTATATGCACTTCAGACTCTTGGTTAACAAGAGGGTTCTCCCGATGTGGTAACGGTATGTTGAAAGTCTTTCAACTTGATGTTTATTCTTTACTTGACCCCGGTGCTACCTTGTCTTTTGTGACGCCGTATCTGGATATGAGGTTAGATACTTATCCGGAAGTGATCCACGAGGAAGACCCTAAGGAGGTTTCTAGGGCAGTGATCCACGAGGGCAACCTACGCCCCGTAGGACCTCCCACGCCTCGTGGGTAGGCAACCGTAGAACAAGGCCTCAGAAACTAGGAATCTAAACCCTTAGACCACGTTCACCAGCACGGGCCGTGGGTCCAACCACGGTCCGTCTGTGATGGGTCGTGGGTTGGCCTGGAAACTGCCTTTTGGCAGGTGCACTTTGGGGTTTTCCATTTTTATTCAATACTAAGTGAAGTTGTTTTACACTAAATTAAACTAACTATATATTTATTTAAGACCCCTAAATTTATTCATCTCCCTCATAATTCCAAAATCCCAAATCAAAATCAACTTTCCCCCAAAATCCTCTCTCTAGAACTCCAAGGAAGAAGAAGAAGAAAATCAAGCTAGCATTTGAAGAAGAGGGTTTTTTCACTCAATTTCTTTGGAGAATCCTAACTAAGATATGGTAGTCCTTCATCCATTGATAGCTTTCATCCATGGAACCCTTAAACTCTCAATTTCAAAGTTAGAAATTCCCTAAAAGATAGGGTTTTGACTCCAAGTAATGGATTCTTCTCAAAAACAATTTTAATGATTTAATTACTTTATATTATGATTGAATTGTTGATTATTGTGGTTTTTATGATAAAATCTCCCATGAATCCATGATAATCCCCATATTCCCAATTTATGGTCTTGTGATATGGGTGAATTGATAAAAGATGAATCTTATGAGATTATGCTTGTAGAATTTTAGTTATTTGAATCACGTTATTATCCATATCTAATGTAGTAATTCTAGATGTGGTTGATTGAATGTGATCATTGATCCAAGAGGGGTAAAACATAAGAATTATGCATGATTATGGGCTTGTTGTATATGCTTTATGAACATGATTATGATCTAATTGTTGTGTTGTTGAAAGGTTATTCTCATATACACATTTATGGATGAACATGACATGATGTGAAAGGTTTTCTCACAATATGATGATTCTAAGGTTGAAAAGTTATTCTCACCTATTGAATCTATGAGCTATCTTATGAATTATGTTGGATTGAGTGGCAGGGCATTCTTCCATGAATATGAACTTAAGTCAATACTTAATATGTACTCCGTGGAATAAATGATTAGCATCGAGTGGATATTGAATATGAGATAAAGGCTCTCCATTAACCAAGGCCGGGTTTTTAGTAGTAATCTCATGAGATGGAAGCTCCCCCGTTAAGCAAAGTTGGGGTTTCTAGTAACAATCTCCTTATCCCATAAACTATGTGGCCCCGTAGGTTATTTATCTAGTGGATTCACCTAAAAGCTAACAAATGATGGTCTTACCTTAGGCAAGTAGGACAACCCTTCTCGGTGTGGGTAACACCAGATTCCATGGTAAGCTCACACGGTCTATGTCGGTTAAGGCTTATTCCCACTATGAACAAGAATATGAACTATGATTACTCAAGAAGCATTACTTAGGCATGGGTGGGATTATGGAATCTTATTCATACATTGCACAAGTAGGCTTTGAGGGTAATTATGGTATGTTTCTCTTATGCTATGATGACATGTGTAATGAATATGCTTATGACTTATGCTTTTCCATTTTTTTCAAAATGATGCTTTCATTTTGAGTTTCATTCCTGTATTTTCACTTTCGGATTATGTTGTTTTGGGCTGTGACCCTCTTTGACTCAACTATTGTAATAGATGGCTAATTGAGGTAAGTCTAGACTTCCGCTTTCCTTTATAAAGATTTTTGGACTTAAATGCATTTTTGCTCTTATTGTTCTAATGCTTTATGTTATGATATGCTAAGTGGCTTACATGGTGCCTTGTGGGGTTCTATGTGCCTTGTTACGTCTAGGGGGTACCCTTGGGTCGTGACACCAACCTATCTTTATTCCTCCTTACTGAATGGCTCCGGTAGAACTAAAGGAGTTGAAAGAACAATTGAAATATTTGTTGGATAAGGGTTTCATCCGACCGAGTATCTCTCTGTGGGGTGCTCTAGTTTTGTTTGTTAGTTTTAAAGATGGTTCTCTTCGTATGTGTATTGATTATCATCAGTTGAAAAAAGTGACCATTAAGAATAAGTATCCTCTTCCAAGGATAGATGATTGGTTTGACCAACTTCAAGGAGCGGGTTACTTCTCTAAGATTGGCATTTGATCGGGTTATCACCAATTGAAGGTGAAAGAAGATGACATTCTGAAGATGGCTTTTTTAACTCGGTATGGTCATTATGTATTTTTGGTAATGTCGTTTGGTTTGACGAATGCTCTGGCGGCATTTATGGATATAATTAATAGAGTTTTTAGACAATACCTTGACATGTCTGTGATTGTATTCATTGATGATATATTGATCTATTCAAGGAGTGAGGATGATCACACCAATCATTTGACGATTGTGTTACAAGTTCTCAAGGACTAACAATTTTTTGCTAAGTTTAGCAAATGTGAGTTTTGGTTGAGGTCCGTGGCTTTTCTTAGTCATATTGTTTCAAGTAAGGGTATTGAGGTAGATCCTAAGAAGACATATGCGGTCAAGAGTTGGCCTAAACCTCTATCCCCTTTCAAATATTAGAAGCTTCTTGGGTTTGGCTGGTTACTATAGAAGGTTTGTTGAGGGGTTTTCGTCAATGGACTCTCCATTGACAGCATTGACTCAAAAGAAGACTAAATTAATATGGTTCGAAGCATGTGAAAAGAGTTTTCAGGAATTGAAGGATTAACTTTACCAGATGGGACAAATGGTTTTGTTGTTTATTGTGATGCCTCGAGAATTTTCTAGGATGTATGCTTATGAAAAATGGGAAGGTTATTGTCTACGTTTCAAGGGAACACAAGATTCATGAGAAAAATTATCCTACCCATGACCTTGAACTAGCGGCGGTTGTTTTTGCCTTAAAGATTTGGAGGCATTATTTGTATGGGATCCATGTAGATGTTTTTACCGACCACAAGAGTATGCAATATGTGTTCAATCAGAAGGATCTAAATCTTCACCAAAGAAGGAGGCTTGAGTTATTGAAATATTATTATATGCGTGTTCTCTATCACCCCGGCAAGGCGAATGTGGTGGCAGATGCTCTTAGTCGACTATCTATGGGATGTGTTGCTCATATTGAGGATGATAAAAAGAAGTTAGTTCGAGATGTTCATAGATTGGCCCGGTTGGCTGTTCAGTTAGTAGATTCTACTAAAGGTGGGGTTATGATTCGCAATGTCTTAGAATCATCTTTTGTGGCGGATGTGAAAGCCAAGCAAGGTATGGATCCGACTTTGGTAGAATTGAAGGAAACGGTGCTTAAGAAGTCCTTAGTGGCTTTCTCCCAAGGGGTAGATGGGTACTTAGATATCAAGGTCGTTTATGTGTTCCTAATGATAATGACTTGAAGGAGAAAATCTTGTCAGAAGCCTATATAGTTTTCGGTATTCCATTCACCTGGGGGCCATCTAGATGTATCGTGATTTGCGGGAGGTCTATTGGTGGAATGGGATGAAGAAGGATATTGCGGAATTAGTGGCTAAGTGTCTTAATGTTAACAAGTGAAAGTTGAGCATCAAAAACTAGGAGGCTTATCCCAAAACATTAGAATTCCTACTTAGAAGTGGGAAGATTTGAATATGGACTTTGTTGTTGGGTTGCCTCGCACCCGGTGACAATATGACTCGATTTGGGTTATAGTAAATTGGATGACGAAATCAACTCATTTAATTTCGGTCAAGATTTCTTATTCTGCGGAGGACTACACTAAGTTGTACTTGAGAGAAATGGTAAAGTTGTGTTGAGTGCCTTTATCCATTATCTCTTATCATGGTACCCAATTCACTTTTCAATTTCGGAAATCCTTCCAAAAGGGTCTTGGTATTCGTGTTAATCTTAGTACGGCCTTTCATCGACTAACCGATAGGCAATCAAAGCGTACTATCCAAACTTTAGAGGATGTGTTGTGAGCTTGTGTGATTGATTTCGAAGGTAATTGGGAAGACCATTTTGCATTGATTGAGTTTGCTTATAATAATAGTTATCACTCAAGTATTAGTATGGTTCCATTTGAGGCTCTTTATGCTAGGAGGTGTAGATCTCTGATAGAATGGTTTGAGGTGGGTGAAGTTGCCTTGATAGGACCCGAGTTGGTACATGAGGCTATGGAAAAAGTTTGACTAATTAGAGAAAGATTGAAATCGGCTCAAAGTCGACAAAAGTCCTATGCCGATGTTAGAAGAAGAGATCTTGAATTTGATGTTAATGATTGGGTCTATCTGAAAATCTGCCCCATGAAAGGTGTAATAAGGTTTGGTAAGAAAGGGAAGCTTAGTCCCCAATATGTAGGCCCGTATCAAATTTTGAGACGTATTGGTAAGGTTGGTTATGAACTTGAGTTACCTAATGAATTGGCATCGGTGCATCCATTTTTCCATGTCTCCGTGTTGAAGGAATGTTTTGGTGATCCGACAGCTATAGTTCCCTTAGAAGATTTGTGAGTTAAGGAGAACCTCTCTTATGAGGAAGTACCGGTTCAAATTTTGGACCGGCAAGTCAAGAAATTGAGAAATTGAGAAATAAAGAAGTTGCTTCCGTTAAAATGTTATGGAGGAATCAGTCAGTTGAGGGAGCTATTTGGGAGGCCAAGGTCAATATGATGTCCCGTTATCCTCATATTTTTCCTTCTACCCCTACTCTAGCTTGAGGTATTAATGTTCCTCATGGTTTACTCTTTTGGTGTCATGTGTCTTAGATATTCCTATGATTTACTCATTTATGCATGTTCATGAAAAAACTTAAGTTTTAAGAATATAAGTCAAGTTTATTGATTTCTACACATTTATGTGCATTTGAGTATGAGTTGTATATAGACTTCATGATATGATATTTTGAACATGCTTTAGCTTGGAGTTGATGTTTCCTCCTCGTATATGTGCATTTATGTAATTGTATGCATGCTAGGATGTTAGGTTTGAGTTTCTACCTTCCTTATGATGTCTTGAATCTCATTCGAGGATGAATGAACCCAAGAGGGAGATAATGTAACACCTTGGATTCGAGAAAGGGTAAATTTTTTAGTTTTTAAGAATCTAGTGCCAGTTTCTACGGTGCCATCCACGACCCATGGAACGACCCACAGACCATAGGTGGTGACCGTGGTTGACCAGATAGTTTTCCCCAAAAAGGGTCTAGACCCACGGCCAGGATCAACGGACCATCGGTGGACCCACGGTCCGTGGATGAGGTTCATCGATCAAGGCCTCAAATTTTAATTTCTGAAGCCAGACGATGGACTAATAGGACGGACCATCGGTTGAACCACGTTCCGTAAGTCGTCACCATCGTTGGTGTCGGTAGTTAAATTGTTAGGGGCTTTTGGGTCTTTTCCAAACTTTTTTATCCTAATACTGTGTATTTTTACCTTTCACCGAAACCCATATATAAATGTTTTAACACCAAAATTTGCCCAATTGAAATCATTCTCTCAAATTTACAAAAGAAGAACAAGTCTTCCTCTCATAATATTTCTCTCTCTAGAATGCTTGAAGAAGAAGGGTCCAACCTAGGGTTTCAAACCAAGTCTTCCATTCCTCCATTGAAGTTAAGCAATTGGCATTGAGGTATGATAGTTTTCATCCATGGAAGTCTTTCCTCCATGGAGACCCCAAATTCTCCAATTTTCAAAGTTAGAATTCCCCAATTGAGTTAGGGTTTTCTTCTATGTTATGGGTTCTCTTAATTATTGATTTAATTGATTGAATTATGATCTCTTATACATGAACTGAGTTAATCTCATGTTTTTATGATGATCACCCATGAACCCATGTAATACCCTTGTTTTTCCAAGATATGAGTATATAATGTAGGTTTTGGATTATGAAAGAAAAGTTTATGAAATCAAGTATGTTCTCATAAAATCTATACAAAGGTTTTAAGGATGCTTTGAGATTGAAGCATCAATGATGTTGCTATTGTTGTGTTGTTGAAAGGATTTCTCATAGACACATGTAAGCATGAATTGTGAAGGGTTTTCTCACATGATAAGGGTTCTTATGGTTGAAAATCTTTCTCACCTAAAATGAACCAATGTTAAGGAGCTATGCTAATGTAGAGGCAAGAGGCAATTACCCATTCTCTATAATTGAAATGAAAAGAGTCCATTACACACGTCATATGATGTAAGGACAAGAAGCGATTACCCATGTTCCTTTAAGAGCTAAGATGAATATGAATAAGAACTATGCCGTGAAAGTTAAGCGTAGCACTGAGCGGACAAGTAGTGATTACCTATGTCCTATAAACTATGTGTCAACATAGGATTGTCTCGATAGACATTAGCTAGTGGATCCACATAAGCTAGAAGTTCATGGTCCTTACCGTGGCAAGTAGGTCAACTCTTTTCAGTGTGGGAGACACCAGATTCCATGATGGTAGCTCTCATGGTCTTATATGTCGGTCAGGGCTACTTCCTACAATCAAGTTATGATGAGCTAAGGTTACTTTAGGAAAGTATCTCATACATGTTAAGATGATGATTATTTGCATTGACCATGTTTTATGACTCTTGGTTTCTAACTCTTATCTCATGTATAGCTTGGTAATTGCATCTTATGAAGGTATTTCTCTTTAAGCATGTTTTCATATGTTTTATGCATGGCTATATACTTGGTACATATTTTGTACTAATGCATACTCTTGCCTACATTTCATTAAATGCAGGGTTCGGCAGTCAGGGTTCCCAGTTTCGTGGCTAGAGTTCGTTAAGGAGATTCTGAGTTTTGGTGAATCCTCATGCTTCGAGGGCAGACATTTATTGTTTTGAGTCTTTCCTTATTTTCAGTTTTTGAACATAATGTACGGGCCTCACCTAGATTCATTCTTATGTACTAGATTTCTTTGAGACTAATCTTTTAGACTTCCGCTTTACTTTTATAAAATGGTTTGGACTTGAAATGTTCCTTTTTAACGCTTTTATTCTATTTCTTGTATGATGAAAGCTAAGTGGCTTGTATGGGGCCTTTCAGGGTGTAATACGCCATGTTACACCTTGGGGCTACCTTGGGTCGTGACAAGGGCATAATTCGGCATTGAGGACACTAATTGTTGAAATCAATAGGCATCAAATGAGTGTAAATCTACCACTCATCAACACCCAAACATAAACTTTTGTTTGTCCTCAAGTAAATCAAGAACACAATTAGTTCAACAAGTGTGTCTACAACAATTCTCACTGAGAGATAACATGTAAGTGTCATTAAAGACTAATCTCAATAACATGCTACACTCAATCCAAATAAAAAAAGTTTCAAATTATGACTAACCGGTATCAAACCAAGCTCAAGCTCCCTATAGCTTCTTTTCTAATGCAAGACCATGTTTCAAAAAAATGTATTCAACTGCCCTCACATCAAGAACAATTACATGCTCTCACAAAGAAAGTCGATAAAGAAGTAAGGAATCAATATAACTCTCACTCTCTCAAAAGAGAAATTTACGCAAGCTTTATCCCATAGGTTTGTCCATATTTTCCAATCATCATACAACCTAGTTCATGCAAGATCTCAAGGGTCTTTTATGATTGTAATGAGGCTTAGGGTTAAGGTATGATCAATTTGGCTCAATGACTTCACCTTTTCAAAGCAATGTTGCAATCATCTTCACCTCTTATCAAGTTTTTTTCACTTTTTTTTCATTTGAGAACTCTAACATTGACTTGTCAATCATTTTATTGGAAACCCCTTTTATTTCACCAAACACTCTTTTTAATTTCAAATGTTGTTCATCACAATCTCTCTTTTTCTATTAAGGAGGGTTCCTTCTTTTTGTAACACACTTCAAAGTTGAGTCTAATTTCATATTTCTTTGCCTCTCACTTGGCTTTCCTTCCTCCTTCCTTTCCAAACACCCAACTAAGGCTTTTGTCCTAAGTTTGCTATTCAAACAAACCAGTGCTTCAGAAAGTATTTTGGGTGAGAAGTTAGGGGAAATTTGGTTCATGTGGTTTCAATATGGTTTACAACAACTGTTTTAAGTTCAAATGGTGCCAAAATGGATGCACACCTTCACAAGATAGTGACAAGAGGATATAGAAATTTGGGTTCCCTCTCAAAATTTATGCCCAAGATCATTCCTTACACTTACCAAGGCTAGACAATTGGACTAAAAAGGCAAATTCTAGGATTTCATACGCATACTTCCAAGTAAAATTTCACCACACACGACACTTCAAACACAATCATTTAGCACATCTATAAAAGATAAAAAGCTTACATGTGATGTTCATTGAAAGGCTCACATCAAAATGCAGGTAGTCAATACAATATTCAAAAAGATCGCTCAAAAGTGCAACCACATCCATTTCCTCCTTGTAACACAAATGCTAGACAACATGCTCATCATGAGTAAACTCAAACATTTCACGATTTTCAAAACTCATGGGGCAATTAAAAACTTGAGAGAAAGAGACAAATGAGATAAACTAATCAAAACACTATAATAGAAACAAAACAAAATATAATAAAAAAGGGAATATTGGCACAAGTTCCCTCACCCCCACAAAATTAGTAAAAGCAGTGTCCTTAATGTAAAATAAGTAAAAGAGTACCGTAGGAGAGGTAAAAGTCCCCCTGATAGGCTATGCATGTGAAGTGCTCTCAACAGGAGTCTCGGGAGGAGTGGCATCATCCTGGGCATCAGTGACCGGAAATATGATCACTAGAGGTAGCAATATAGGCTCAACTGAGGCATTAGTGCCTATCATATCAATAGGAGGAATGTTGGAATTTGAAGGGACTCCACTAGTGCAAACTACAGAGGTATCCTCAAGATATCTCTCCAATGTCGCTTGGACCATCATCTCCTTAATGTCACACAACTTTGTTAGTGTCATTGCAATCCTCTGCTCATCATCTTTTCTCCTCAGCTCCTCCTCATCACTCTATTTTCCTAAATCATCATTGTCCCTATCATTCTTTCTCTCATCACCAACATCAAAAGTTTTAACATCAATAGTCTCCATATCACCTCCATTTGGTTGTACATTCACACTATGAGGAAGCTCACAACTATGCATGATTGGGGGCGCAGGCACAGGCGCATCAAGTAGGGGAAACTCGCCTCATGGCATGGATATATCTATAGACCTCAGTTGGTCTTCATCAGCCCTCAAAGTATAAATCTCACTCCTCATCAAAAATAGCACATTTGAACTACCCTCAGCCTTATCGCGGGACTATAATCTAGTGGTAAGGTTATACAAACTCACCCCATGAGACTCAATAGAGGCCTACACTAATTCAACCTAACCCTCAGTGTATCTATAGCAACCTCAATAGCCCTATCTATCATTTTAAGAAAGTCCATTACAACCCTCGCAGCCCTCACATCCATGTATCGGGGAAAATTTCCAATTTGATAGACCACAGCCTGGGTCAAGGGGGGATGGAAGATAGGAGCAAGGGTAGGTGCAGTAGTGGAAGTAGAAGGTACTAAAAAAGTTTGGGGTATACCTGATTACTTCACAGAAGGGATGGATGGGGTGGCCTCAGCAGCAAATGTGGTAGGATCAACCACGGGTGTAGTTTCTGGTGGTGGATTCCTCTAAGCCGAATTAACTCATAGATAGTTAGCTTCAATCGTCTGGATGTCATTGGAGGAGGCCAGGGTGATCCTAACATCAATCTTCCCTAAAAAGGGAACTTTTGTGTCTTCACATAACTGTGTGATCAAGACCGAGAAAGGTAGAGATGTTTTCTCTTGTCTAGCTCTCAACAGCATCTCATCATCAATGAATTACCCCACATTAACATATTTTCTATCGATGATTGTGCCCACTAACACAGCCTTGAGATGTCGAAGGATGGACTCGTTCGATGACATAATATTGTTGCTTATGAATCCAAACCAGTACCAGGCCCAAACAGTCAAGTCTTTCTTTTATATTCTAACACAATCAGTCATCAAAGGTGGAAATGTCAAAGATAAGCAGTGCCAACCAACCCTTGAGAGACTCAATGTCATGACGCATGCGCAATGTAAACATGTCAATATGATTTGATGGCGTGCCTAAAGCAATGTTGATGGCTGTTACATGACATTGAACCATCTTGCCATTCATTTTAACGTCTTCTAAGGTCTTCCACATTGTTCCCTTTCTCTTCTTTGGTAGTGCCTATGTATATGTAGTTTAAAGTTCTCTAACCTAGGCTGGAATATAAGGATTTCGAGGTTTGGTGAACCCTTCAAACAATTGAAATTGGATGGTGTCCCAGATTGTAGGGTAGTCACTCATGAAACAATATGTAGAGAGTCGTCTCTCCTCAAGAATAATACACTCTCTAGTATACCTGACCCTATTGAGGTCCATTGGATCAATAACTTAGAGAATACAAGAAATGGGTGCCTAAGTAGAAGAGAGTTGCACCAATTTGGACCTGATGTCCATCTTTTTCCTAGCAAGTGCCTTTTTAGGTTGCTCACTCAAAAGCATATAGGAGCGTGAACTGGTTGGTTATGGGAGAGGAGCCTCAGATAGCTCATTGATCATAATCCCCCTGTGATTTTTCAATGGAGGAAGAGGAGGAAAGGAGTCTCTATCTGACTCCGTATCAAAAGTTACCACCTTCTTTCCCTTAGTTTTAGTATTATCCTACAAAGCACAATTATTCAAACATAGATATGGTGAAGATTAGTTGAAATCAAATTCAGAAAGAAAACACAGTTCAAAAATGTTTTGAGGCTCGCTTACTCGAAAGGTGGTCCACCTCGCCAAAATGGACAGTACACATTTTCAAAGAACTCAGGCATGATGGGCGGAGTCAACTCCAACTCGGCAAATGGCCGAATTGGTTTTGGCGGGATAAGAAAAGTCCACCAAAAGTGACAGTGTACAATTAAAGTAAACATGCATAACGGCGATGTCTGCTCCCACTTGGTGACTCACCGAGTAGATTTCGGCAAACTAATACTAGTACGCTAAATGGGAAATTACCCATGTTACACATTCAAGCATGAAAGGTGTGCTGAGGCTTACTCGGCGATTCACCTAATTGCCTTGGCAAGCTAAGACAACCCTGCCAAATAGGCAGTGTTCAGCCAGTGCCTATTTTTATGCAAAATATCAACATCGCAACAATACTTTGTTCATCATTAACTTTATAATATACCCACATGCTTTTTCGACCCTTGAGTACTTAAACTTCCCCTAAAGAACACAAATTATTACTCTAATTGATGATTTTCCCTTAAGAAAGTTGTCACTCCATCTATCATTGGGCAAAATCATATAATCGGGGAAATATTGAGTTAATCAGACTTCACCCACATCAAACTCAACCAAGACCCAATACATATGAGAACTCAATTTCAATATTTAACCAACACAATCAATTTTAGCAATTCTAGGCACATATTCAAGTATCTAACTTATGGGCACAGTTCAACATAATCTATTTAGAATTACCTAACAAAATCAACCAACAATATACTTTAAATGGCCTTTAGCCCATTTCTAAAAACACAATTTTAAGCACAAACAATGAGATATGATTCAAAAACCAACCTCAAGTAGACACAAAGTACAACAAAAAAGGAAATGTAGGGTTGGGTAGCAAAAAATGCAGTTCAAATGCACTCGAAGTACTCAAAAGCACACACACGAGGCACTCTCACACTAAAATATGGTATTGAAAGCTTAAGGAAGAAAAAGAGTTCAAAGTTATTAAAGGGTTTTTTAATATAAAAAGACCCTTCTTTTTATGTCACACGCGTTCGACTCTCTATTACTAACGTCTCTGAGTGCATTCAGTGAATCATCGAAGGAGCTAAAGCTCGCCCAAGATGCCAGAAAGAATACCAAACCTGAAGTTTTATTCGGTGAACTCGATGGAGTCCGCATAGTGTACTTAGGCAGATCACCATTTGGATCTCATATCGCCTAAATTGACAACATACTTTTTCCAACTCAAAAGATAGACAAGAATGAGTCTACACAATGCATTCGGTAGATCGCCGATATGGCTTTGGCATCACCTAGTTATTCCATCGCAACACTTTGACTTCCTTTAAACGTGCACTCACAAGACTGTAACACCCCGAAAATCTAATGACCTAAACTAGAGCCTAACATGTGTTCTAGTATCCTAAATAGGATTAACATGAGGATTTGAGTCCTAAAATAACTTCCCTAAGTTAGTACTAAGGTGTTAGTCCCTAAACATCAAGGCATGACCTCCCCTAGGACCAACCAAGGGTCCTTAAGGAGGTCCTTAAATAGCAGCCAAAAAGCTGCTTGAAGTCACCTACGAGAGGGGCACCCATGCCTCGTGGGTGTACTCACACCCCATAGGTGGGAGGTCGTGATTCAAGACTTAGTTTTCCCCCAAACTCCCCCAAAGCTCCAAGTTTCAGTCACAAACCACGCTTGTATATAGTACGGTCCATGGACCAACTCACACCCCATAGGTGGGAGGTCGTGATTCAAGACTTAGTTTTCCCCCAAACTCCCCCAAAGCTCCAAGTTTCAGTCACAAACCACGCTTGTATAT